>NDXB01015108.1:4700-34736 GCA_002631895.1 Agapornis roseicollis | reverse complement strand
TAGCAACTTCACTCACCAGCTCCTTCAGGACCCGCGGATGGATTTCATCAGCTCCCATGGACTTGTGCACGTTCAGGTTCTTAAGATGGTCTCGAACCAGATACTCTCCTACAGTGGGCCCAAGGTCTTCATTCTCACAGTCCCTGCGTCTGCCTTCCAAGACTTGGGTGGTGCAGTCAGAGCCTTTGCCAGTGAAGACCGAGGCAAAGAAGTCATTCAGAACCTCAGCCTCCTCCAAATTCTGCATAGCCAGTTCACCTGATAGCTTCTGGAGGGGGCCTAAGTTGTTCCTGGTCTGTCTTTTATTTGCAATGTACCTGTAGAATCCCTTCTTGTTGTCCTTAACATCCCTAGATAAGTTTAATTCTAACTGGGCCTTAGCTTTCCTTATGTGGTCCCTAGCTTCCCAGACAACATCCCTGTAGTCTTCTCAGGCTGCCTGTCCTTGCTTCCAGCTTTTATAAGCCTCTTTTTTCCTTCAAATTTTCCTCAGCAACTCCTTATCCAATATCAACCAACATCCTTATCATCATACAGTCTTTCCTCTGGATGAATTAATGTCCTGTGGATCTTCATTTACTAATGTAATTTTACTTGTGAATTAGTAAATACACATAAAAATGGAATTGTCTTCTGTGTTTTGTACTTGATTTGCTTAGTTGATGTTACCACAGTCCTTTGGTTATACTTGCAAAAACCCTTAATGTGCCACTCAAAAGTGGCAAACATTTCCTACGTCTCCTTGCCAAAAAATCAGTCTCATAGGGAAACACTGAGTCTTTCTCTAAAAATGTAGTGTCATTCTTCAGTCTAAGAAGAAATGGAGAGAGATATGCAAATCTGCCTTCAGAACAGATTTCACAATGCGCCACTTTTGTGCACAGCCCTCTGGTATGGTTTAAAGTTACTTTCAGTACTGGAGTGCTGAGCAGTGGTAATGACTGCAGCTTACAAGTGGTTTTTGTGAGAGTTTGTCTCAGCTACTGAAAATAGAATGAAATTAGTAAAATCTGGCGATCTGTTGTTTTTTTTGCTTCCAGCTATTTAAGAGCTCTGAATCCAAGAATAAATCCCTTCTGAACAGAAAGTAGCTCCAGAAACACACAGCAGTAAACATGGTGAAGAATNTTTTTTTGCTGTCAGCTATTTAAGAGCTCTGAATCCAAGAATAAATCCCTTCTGAACAGAAAGTAGCTCCAGAAACACACAGCAGTAAACATGGTGAAGAATGAGATTCAGAACTTTCTCATTCTGAATGGCCTCATATGCATGCTCTTGGTTTTGAGTCTGTCATTATTGGGATGATGTTAATATTTTCTTTTCAGTTGTTGATCAGTACTGCTTGAGAGAGTTGTGCATTTCTGAAATCATTTGGGTTGGTATCACAGTGTTTCCAGCCAAGGGAGATGGGCAGGGTAGTTGAGGTTAGGATAACCTGTGTAGCCTCTCTTGGAGACTGTTCTCCAGCTCACCTATGATGTCTTTCTTACTGCAGGACAGCGTTGAACTCATGTCCTATTCCCCTTCACCAACCTCCTTCTGCAAAACAAAGCTTCATACTCTCAAGTAACCCCTTTGCTCCTGTCTTTCATGTCTTTTTCCAGTGCTATGTTTTGTGTCAATTGGACTTCTGCTGCAATCTGCTTGAGTAAATTCAAAGGATGATGATCATTATCAGAGACAGGAAAATGTCTTATACCAAAAGGGATGGAAAGGGCTGGGCTCTTCTACTTTAGAAGGGTTAAAAGAGTATGAGTGTGAGAAATTGACATGAAGAAATGCCTGGAATAGAGAAGAAAGGCAGAGAGTCCATGTCTTCTAAGACATTAAATGGTGCAGTGAGACATTGATTGATGCCTTGATTAATCAGTTAATGAAAACAGAAGACCACAAATTAAGAAAGTAAGAAATTAAGAAAGAAAGTAATTTTTCCAGAATTGTTGGGCTGTGAAACATGCTGACACTGGAAGCCATTCTGGCCAATGATTTACAAGTACATGAAAGAATTAACCATTTCCAGTAGTAATAAAGATATCCAGAATTATAACACTTAATGCAGCCGAAGAATTGTAAGGGTTCAAAAAATTATTTTACTCTGCCCTGACTATTAGGGAAGACATGAAATGATCTCTTGTCAACTGTGTGGTTTTTGCACCTTCTTCTGACATGTCTGGTACTATTTACTATTGTAGACAGAATACCAGACCAGATGGATCACAAATCTGATCCAATATGGTAACTCCTTATGTTCTAAAATGAAAATTTTGCCCAAAGCATATCAGGAAAGCTTTCAGAAAATCTCAGCAAACTAACATAAAAAAATATCTTATAAATTGTCACCTTCTGTCTGCTAAAAGAATGTCAAAGAATAATCATTTTATTGCTGTCTAATCCAGTATGCTCTCTGCTTTTTTAGGGCAGCTATAGTCTTCAAACTGAACACTTCCTGAACTCTGTTATTTTTTTAGGAATGACTTCCATCTGTCTTTGAATAAGCTAGCCCTGATCTGTGTTCTGTGTGTTAGGTTGTATCTCTGAATGTTTTTCCTGGTCACATTCTGGAGCCTGGACAAAGTGTTTTCAAGGTGGATATGTTTCAGTGCTGGAACAATGTACATGAAGGAACCTGTCAGTACAGCAGGTATGATATTAATATAAAGAATAGAACCTGCAATGCTTATCAGAAACAGGAGGAAAGCAGACATATTTTACAAGATGCATTTCAGATACCCTTATCACGTCTCTCCCTCCAAGACAGTAGCATTGATCAAATAACATTGCTTCCAGTAAAAATGGTAACAGTTTCCCTTCAATCACCAATTACTCTGACTTCTGCAACACCCTCATCTAGTGTATTTTTCTCCTATCCCAAACTCATTCTGTTTTCATCATAACTGGATTACTGAACCCCTGTAGGAGTGCTGAGTTTGTCATATGTGGCAAGACCTGGCTCATTGGCCGTTTTTCTCTGCACCTTAAGACAATCAAAGCACAGGGCATGTAAGTATATTCAAATAGCTGTTCACTGCTATTCACTCCTATTCAGTAATATTGTGCACCCATTTTGCACAGAGGAAAAGATGCAGTGGAGAATCAAGTCAATTATCCCCCAAAGTAGTGACGTAACAGCTTCTGACTAAAAACATTGAAGCTTAGCAGCAGCTCCAAGGCAGGACAACAAAGGTCTGACCCACAGTGCTTGAAAGGCCTTAAGAAGTACAGTATTTCCTAGTGAATTGTTCCCTGCAGGACATGAACATTTCCCTGTTTGAATCAAGTCTAATAAGAGGCCTCATGTCATCGCCTTCCTTACACCCCACACCGAAAGTCAATCCCACTGGATGCAGATTTACAAAATTTCCATGGGTAGCAGGTCCCTTTTTTCTCGCACTCTCCCAGCAGCAGGACAGTACAATAGTACAACTGGCACATTGCCAGCACATCAGGAATGGCTTCTTGCACCCTTATCCATGGGTCCCAACACCAGAGAAAAGCTGTGACAGCATGCTGTAACTGAAGGCTATGTGTTTTTATCCATGGCTGCAACCATATGCTGTGGCCACACCTTTACCAATGGACCTTTGCAGCCGTGGCATGTCCTGTCTGTGATTTAATGTAGAGACTGGAATCCCTTTCTGCTGTATAATGAAGGGACAAGGATATAAGCATGCAACTTGAGGAGTGGGGTAAGATGTGGCCATGCAGATTCCTAGCGGCTTCATTCACTCATGGCCTCATCTGACCCTCCTGAATGTATGTCTATGTATATATGTGTGCAATGCTATATAGGAGGCCTTGTAGCAACAATATGGCATAAAATATCTACGGCTGATGAGATTTTAGAGACATGACAAAGTTCTTGGTAGCACAGTGGGCAACATGAGGCACCCATAGTAATGACTCAAATGGGTTGAACTTCACAAGATTATTTATCTTTTCCAAGGGCATCTACAATATGTGTCAGATGTATAAATACATTCAACATCTTTCAGTAGTCTCTGACTTTCAGACTGCATCCCAGATTGCTTTCTCCTGGTTATCTATCACACTTTTATCTTTTGTTAAGGTCTTGCATTTTTGCTTCTCTAGGTACAGAGCTATTTAAGTAGTTCAAATGCCCTTTGTGAAAGAAAAAACATTATTTAGAACAATTGCAAAGAGGGCAAGCTGCTAGATAATGAGACATTGTGCATGTCTTACCTTTTAAGCTTGTGTAGCAGTTTTCTAAATAGAAAAGTTGTGTTGCTTTCCTGTTTGATCTTGCCATAGCTCTCTGTTAAAAAAAAAAAAAAGAATCAATATATTGATTCAGAAAAATATAATAACCCAGTATACCAGAGCTTGCCTTTTTGAGTTAGGTCATAGGTACAGCTGATAAAATAATGACATGTTTGAATTACTAAGTTAGTGCACAGCAGTTTTAAACAAGGAAGAGCTACGGACTTAGATGTTCAAAACTGAAAAGGGATTTGGGGCCAGTCTTCACAACCTGAGCTGTGGCTGGAAGACACACTAACTGTTGACTCCAGCAGTTAGAACTGGCTGGAGAGGGAGGAGTCAGATGCTGAAATGAAGGTCAGCCAAGATCATATATCAGAGAAGGCCAGCTGCACAGAGCCAGTTATCTGGTACAAAGGATCCTGAGGAAACCAGCAACTGAAGGGCAAGACTTTTACCCTTTTTAGGCTAGCTGGCTGGGAGGAGGAGCTGTGCCTGGGACAGCAGGAGACAGGAGAGAGAGATGGGGAGCCCAAGGATGGCACCAGAACCAGGGTGAGAAACACGTGGCTGAGCAAGGATTAGGGTTAAGGCTAGAGATAAGAAACTGGCAACTGAGAAGTGCAAACCTGTAAGACAGGAGAGGCCACCCTGAGGAAGTCAGAGCAACTCACTTGGCTGCTTCAGCCAGCTGAGATGCAGATCAAAAGCTCAAAATTATACCTTTGCTGGTTGCAAATTTTGGTTACTGCAGGCTGAAGATGCTGCAAAAATGACGTTTCTGTTTCTGGTGCACAGTTAAAGGGGAGGTACAAATAGGAGTACCTAAAGGAGTTTAAAGTAGGGTATTGGAAAACTGAGATATCCTAAATAGTTAATCACCTTGGAAAAAAATAAGCATTAGTTACTAGAATGGTTTATCTCTATTTGGCAATGGGTATTCTGGTTACTAATTATACTGTAATGTGCTTATGACACAGTAGTTCAAAGAGCAGAGGAGTGATACAGAAATAGGGAGACTACAGACTAATAACAGTTTTAACTGCATGGGAATTAAAGCTGAGTGAATAAACTAAAGAAATGATTATCCAAGAAACATGTGAAATGAAGATGATCAAAGAGTGAATTTAACAGTGAACAAGATGTTATAGGCAAGTGCAGTTAACAGGGTCTAGTTACTGAACAGCAGTAAGAAAACTGGTTTAGGTTGCCAGCTGGTATAAACTGTCACCATTGAGTAGCAGCAGTTTCTGCTATCTAAGAACCTTATCCCTCACCAAGAACATAAAGGAAGGTAAACCACTATACCGTACGTGGAACAGATCTCCATTAGTAATAACGTGAAGTCCCCAGTCAACAGTCGTAGGAAAAAACCCAACAGGGAATGGGGAAATACCCACTTGGGTGTAATGCAAGAGAAGCCCATAAAGTGGATCATTTTGGAGGCAGGTACATCTTTCAGAAGGGATGGTTGGGTAAAGGCAGGCAATGGTGCAGCCATACTGCACAGCAGAATTTGACACCCCTGAGCTAGCATCAAGCTAAGGGGTCTCAATTTCTGTGTATGTAGCATGGGATCCTTGTTGCTAGATCTGCTTGGGAGGTGGGCATGATCAGCCCATTTAGAAGCACCATATTACCATGGCTGTGCTTCTGTGAGCTGAGCTTTGTGTCTTTTGGAACAGGAATATCTTCACCAGGTACAGCATTGCCCATTAACTAAGCATTTAATAGTCTCTCCTTTTGCTGGGGGAACACCTATGCATCCAGTTTGTAATTACCAAAAAATATCTTCACCATGATGGAAAATGAAAAGCAACAAAACTCTGCAGGAGAGAAATAGTTGCTGTTCTGGTCCTTCCTCTCACACCCAAAGACCAGCCCTATGACTGGAGGAACACCCAAGGCCATGCAGTAGGGGACTGCAAAGCCACGTCTGGTTTGGCAAGAGGTTGCTCTTGAATGCTGCCAGAGCTGCCCACTGAAGCCTTGTGCTGTACTGCTGGCCAGAGAAGCCATGGCAGTGCTTGGGGGCTGCTGGGGAAGCAGGGGATGTGAAGGGGCTTCAAAGCTCTGCCTCCATCTGTAGAGGACTCCTGAGACAGTGCAGTGCCAGGGTGACCTGCAGCAGGGCTCAGACTTCAGGGAGCCTGAGACCTTTCAAATGGTGTTCTGGTGGGGTGATGCAGCTGTTCCATATGCTTTGTGCACTCTATCCTTTTTATAAGTACTTGTTTAATCTCCCTTTTGGCTTTTTGTTCATGATGGTATTTGTGATGACTGGAGTATGATGATCAGATGCAAATACTGTGCACTGGTTGTTAAGCTCCGATTGTGTAGATTATCAGAAGTGAATAATTAAATAATGACGATTATAATAAAAATAAAATTTTAAAAGTAATTATTTATAATGAATTGAATTATAATTCACCTAAAGATTTATTGTGAATTAAATAAGGAATTTAGTAGTGATAAGATAATGAAAAGGAAAAAGAAATAATGAAGGGGAAGTTTTGTCCCTGTTGTCTTGTCCTGTCCCCCGCCCCACAGTTGTTTCCTATGAAAATGTCCCTTAGCAGCACTGTTGATGTTTATAGCCACAAGGCCACAGGAAAGACACTATGAAAATAATGTCATGAGATAACTGAAGGGGAAATATTGCAGAGGCTTTGGGAAATACTGCCTCAGCAGCTTCAGAGGAAGGTTGTAGCAATGCAGAGTGCATGCTGTTTGCTGCTCTAAGGTACTCAAATAGCTGTGCAGGACAAGTACTAGAGGTTTGTGATGGGGTGGTACTGGGTGATAAAATTTCTTGAAGAACTGATCAGGGATCTGGGCAGAAACCATGGTTGTATAGACCATGGCATAGTGGCAGCTCACGACCTTGAGAGGCATGGGGAGGGCAACAGCAGAATACAGAACTTGGGACTCAGGAGAGCAGACTTCTCATACCAGTAATGGGGGAAGTTCACATTCCAGGAGAATGATACACCTACAGGTAAAAATGGAAGAAGGACAATTTGAGGATGTGTAAGCCTCACTTCAGTGTTGGGAAAATG
The DNA here is from genome assembly GCA_002631895.1 of Agapornis roseicollis. NCBI lineage: Eukaryota > Metazoa > Chordata > Aves > Psittaciformes > Psittacidae > Agapornis > Agapornis roseicollis. The sequence goes on along the minus strand of NDXB01015108.1, from coordinate 27,459 downwards.
ATGAAACAAATCTTTTTTGAAGCCAATTCTGGGCATGTAAGTGAGAACAAGGTGAGCAAGAATAGTCAATATGAATTTCTTAAGGTCAAATGATGCTTGACTAATCTCATTGGCTTCAATGCTAAATAAGATGAATTGCTGGAGAAGGCAAGAGGAAACAACGATGTCTACAAAGACTTTAGTTGGGCTTGTGACATGGTTTCCTGCAATAATCTTGTGGTATGAAAAGCACTGCTCTGGCTGGCTGGCTAGAGAAGAAGCTCTGGATGGCTGGACAGGTTAGGTGTTCCAGCTGGCTGGCCAGGATGGGCTGCTTTGGCTGGGCAGCCAGGCAAGATCATCTGGCTGGCTGGCTGGCTGGAGTGGATGCTCTGGCTGACTGGCCAGAGCTGAGAGTCTCTTGTCTGGCTGTCTGGCAAGATATGTCCCAGCTGGTCAGCCAGGGTTGAGCACCTTTGGTTGGCTGGTTGGGAAAGGTGATCTAGCTGGGGCTGAGAATCTCTGGCTAGCTAAGCTAGGGCAAGTGGCTCTGGCTGGCTGAGCCGGTTGAGCTGCTCTGGCTGGCTGACCAGGTAAGATGATCTTGTTGGCTGGCCAAGGAAAGAGGCTTTGACCGGCTGGGGAAGCAGGGCTCTGGCTATCCAAGCTGGAGAGAAAGGCTCTGGCAGGATGGCTTAGCAACAAGTGCTCTGGCTGGTTGACCAGGTAGGATGATCTTGTTGATCTTGTTGGCTAAGGGAAAGAGGTTCCTGCTGGCCAGCTGGGGAAGCAGGGCTCTAGCCAGCTGGCTGGGGCTGAACAGCTCTGGCTGGCTGGAGAAACAGGCAGCAGCTACCTGCGTGGAGCAGGCTGGTAGGCTGGGGAGAGAGGTTCTGGCTGGCTGGGAGGTGAGGATCCTGGTTCTGGAGCAGCGCAATGCTGGGTTGTTTGAATAGAATTATTTTTGGTGATCTAGTGAGATTTGATAATTTATCCAAATAAAATGAAAGTTCAAAAATATGGTCATTAAAAATAAAATAAAATTACAATTTTTTTTTTTTTGTGATGGATTTTTTTGGTCATGTTCATGCAATTGTCATAGTTAATGTCCCACAGTTTAACTATGTACTAATTCATAGGATCATAGAATAGTTAGGGATGGAAAGGACCGTAAGATCATCCAGTTCCAAACCCGTGCCATAAGCAGGGACACCTCACACTAAACCATCCTACCCAAGGCTTCGCTAAACCTGGCCTTGAACACTGCCAGGGATGGAGCACTCACAACCTCCCTGGCCAACCCATTCCAGTGCCTTACCACCCTCACAGGAAAGAATTTCTTCCTTAGATCCAATCTAAACCTCTCTTGTTTAAGTTTGAACCCGTTACCCCCTGTCCTGTCACTACAGTCCCTAATGAACAGCCCCTCCCCAGCATCTCTATAGGCCTCCTTCAGATACTGCAAGGCTGCTATGAGGTCTCCACACAGCCTTCTTTTCTCCAGGCTGAGCAGCCCCAACTTTCCCAGCCTGTCTTCATATGGGAGATGCTCCAGTCCCCTGATCATCCTCGTGGCCCTCCTCTGGACTTGTTCCAACAGCTCCATGTCCTTTTTATGTTGAGGACACCAGAACTGCACACAATGCTCCAGGTGAGGTCTCACGAGAGCAGAGGGGCAGGATCACCTCCTTGGACCTGCTGGTCACGCTCCTTTTGATGCAGCCCAGGATACGGTTGCTTTCTGGGCTCACGTTCATGTTCTCATTGACCAACAACCCCAAGTCCTTCTCTGCAGGGCTTCTCTGAATCTCCTCTTTGCCCAACCTGTAGCTGTGCCTGGGATTGCTCTGACTCAGGTGTTAAGACCTTGCACTTATCATAGTTAAAATTCATGAAGTTGGCACCAGCCCACCTCACAAGTGTGTCAAGGTCCCTCTGGATGGCATTCCTTCCCTCCAGCGTATCCACCAAATCACACAGCTCATCATTAAATTAACAGCCAGTTGTGCAGGAACACAGCTATTTTTGGAGTGGTGATCTGAATTCTAGGTTGAATTCTGAATTCTAGAAGCTAAAAGACAAAGCCCTGGGCACAGTAATTGCAAGCTGGGGTGTCCTGCATCTCATCTGATACACAGGCAGCTACTCCAAACCTGCTTCATCAGCTGGAGTGAATCCCTTGTCTGGCCTCTTGTCCTCTCTGTAATGGAGTATTGCTTACTCGGATTTTCTGCAGCATGGCCAACTGAGTTGTTCTTCTTTGCCTCACCACTATAATTCCACTGAGCATGCATTATGGTCTGGTTTAAAAAAAAACTAACAAGTTTCCAGAGGTGTTATCTCTGTAACTGTTTCTATAGTTTGGATTTGTTTCTATTTTCATTCTGTTTAAACAAAGTTTTCTTAATTGGAGGCAAGATTTCCATTTCTTTCCCAATTGAAAGAAGTATAATTGTTTCTACCAAATTTTTTTTAATGGAAAACTACGGTCACACACTGTGTTTGTACCTGCACACTGTTACTTGGACAGCCTCTGCCTGTGTTCTTTTCCTGAGAATATGTAGTGCAGTTTTCTACCCCTTCCCCATGGATCATGATGATGAAACAGTTAATCATTCTTGCTGTGCTGTGGTATCTAATTTGCCCACATAGGGTCTAATGTGCCATACTGAGAGAGTGCTTTGTATGAAGCCCACCACACTGCATTAAACACTGTACATCAGTACAAACCCTAGAATCCAAGCAAATCCAAATGGGAAGTAAAACACGAAAACACACCACAGAAAAGAAGCATTTATTTCTCATCTATCCAGCTGACAGAGTGCTGCACGTTGGTGGATTTGCTTTCTTTATCCCAGCCATCTGTATGGAGGAAGTCTGCTTCAAATATTGGTTCTACTAAAAGAAGAACAAGAATGAGCAAAGAAAATATATTTTCATCACTAAACATGCGATCAGTGGTTTGGCACAGAACAATATATTATTTGTTAATGATTTTTATATACTTAGTTTAGCCTAAAGGATTATGTTATGCTTTGATGCTCACTATCAAAGCAACTGTAGCATTAGCAAGAATTTGCAAACTATATCAACATTGGTAAAGGTTTGGACAGTATCCAACATAAAAAAATACCATTCTCAGTTCCCATCCAGCAGTAATTTCAGTGATGGCCATAACAATCTTTTGATCAAATAGGTATGCGGGAAGTAATAAAATTTTCTTTTCACTGGCTCCCCTCAAACATTTCTTTTCTCTCCTGGTTAAGAAAGTGCTGAACATATCAAAGTAATGGAAATAATTTATAACTTAGCTAATCCTTGGTTTGATAACTTTATGACAACCATGGATATATTCTTGGTTGCTACCGTTCATCCACATCAGTGGGGGCAACAATTTATGCAACAAAATACTCTTCTGAAATCACAGCAATAATGTTTCTGTGGTGAATGACTTGGTCTAAGACTGAAGGAGGTAGAGAAGTAGTGAAAAAGAACTCAAACCTAAATCAGAGAAAGAACATGGGTAGGCAAGGTGAGAAATAAAAATACCCTTCTATGAAATGACATTGATTTTGTTACATGACCATAAGCACCTTTGCCTCATTAAAACTTTCAATTAATAGTGAAAGTTAAAAATAAAATAACAAGATAATATAGTTAGCAAATTATTCCAAATAGTAACTCTAGAGAAGCCAAATACGAAGATGGGGAGTTCTTTCAGTGGTGAGTCAGATTTGCTGCTGAAAAAATAGCCTAACTTTTCCCATGGCATTTGTCTAATGGCAGAATGTATTTGATATCCCTACATGTATTATTGAGGAATAGAAGCCGCAGCATGGAGCAATGTAACTGAAGAACAACTGGGTTTGAATCTACTGGTCAGAGTAAAATACCGAGAATAACAATATTTCCATTCCTCTCAAAGGTATGTTTAGAGAAGGAAAGAAAGGAAACACTGCCACAAAAAGATACAAAGGAATCTGTATTATATTACACAATTAAAAAAATACCCTTTGTAGATCAACTATTGTATTCTCTAGCTTTATATTATATATATATAAACCACGAATTTTCAGCTGGATAAAGAATGAAGAGGCTGTAAAATTCAGAAATTGTAGGGCTGATTGTATTTCCAGTTCAGTATATATCAAGAGCAATTGCATTAGTCAATAGAGTCAAACTATTGTAAAATTTGTGAAAGGGTGGAGAATGGAAGAATAGTCTTAAGTTTAAAAAAGTTGGGAGCCTGCTGTTTTCTGACCCTATCCATTATGTCAGGAGTACTTTGAATGCTAACCATGTCTTCCACTACATTTGCAGCCCCTCCTGATTTGGTATTACCTACAAATTTAATAAGTCCCAGCCTAGGGTGATGGGAAAATGATGGTTCTTTAAAACTTTCTTGTGCTTTACACTAGAACAAAGGTGCCAAGTTTGACACTTAATGCTGGTTGTCCTGTAGCCATGATGGTTTCTAGAATATGGCAAAGATATGAAAGGCAAAGTTGTAGGAAGAGAAAAAGTCTTCTGCAGCCTTTCCAAGTAAAACAGGAAATATGAAGGAGTTGTCTGGTTTTCAGGCTCCAGAGCTCATTAATGTTTTGCATCAGTCTTCGTAAAAGATCTCTCCCCCAAAACCCTTCCTTCTTCCCCCTCTTCCCAAGGCAGGATTGAGCTACTTGATCAAATGCAGCTCTAGGTTAACATACAGAAGCATCATTTTAAGAAGGCACACCCCCTTGCTCTCTCCTACAATATATTTAGTAAAGGAGCTGCCACATTATTTCCTACTCCTTTCCCACTTCTACAACCCTTTAACTTCTAAGACATCTGCATTTTACATTTTCAGTCCTCCTTTTTCTCCCATCTTTTTTGCTGCCTTAGGATTCCCTCAGCACCTTTTCTCATCTTCTTTCAACATCAAGTCAGTCTTCCTGTCACCTTTTTCCTCTAAATCTTTCTCCTGCTCCCTCTGTCTTGCCTCCTCCTGTGCTTTTCAAATTGTTGCAATTGTCCATCTATTTCTGTAAAAATGTTTAGTTGTACATGATGTGTGAGGAATGGCTGAAAGAACCATGTTTGTTCAACTCAGAGAAGACCAAGTGGGAGGTCTAATTGGTCTTTCTAGATATCTAATAGGTAAACATTGAACTAAAGTATTCTCAGAGGTGCTTCCCCAAAGACAACAGATACTGAACATGGGAAACCGAGGTTAGGTATGATGAATAAAATTATTCACAGTGACACTGGCACATTGGTACAGGTGCTCAGGGATGCTGTGAAATTACCGACTGCGGAGATATATAAAACCCAACTGGACAAAGAAAGCTCAGAGAACTTTGCTTAATTTCGGCATTAACCCAGCTTTGAACAGGGGTTGGACCTCAAGACCTACAGAGGTTCCTTCCAACATAAATAACTCCATGATTCTATGTTAAGACGTCAGTTATGTCAGAGGCCACACAAACAGCATGTGATAAAAACCATCTTTATTAAAGGCACCCTATTTTCTGTGTTAATTGACAGTATGGAAATAGTGACCATCACCTCATTCTTTTTGGCTTTAATAGTAGTGGGAAGTCAAGGTTATTTTAGATAAAATTAATCAAATAAAAATATTTCTTTTTACACATAAGCAAACAAACCCCACCAAATCCTAACATACTTAGGTTCCTAATAAAATCTTAATTTTTAAACTGTCATGTTGCTATCAGCACAAATATCCACAAGTATCTTCTACAGGATACTCCACTACTGTCTTTTACAAATGCTTATACCACACGACAGCATGACTATTTACTGCACATGCTGTGGTGAATCCATTCCAAAATTTTCAAGCAACCTTGACAAAGCTTTTCTGAGCATCTTTTCCCAATCATACCATGATTCTTTGACACAGCCATGTATGAGTGTACTTGTCTGAAAAAAAAATAAAAAGGGAAAAATTTAAAAACTAAAGTAAATACTGCCACAGGAAAAAACTGTCCCTTTGGAAAACTTAAAATCCAGTATCATCCTGAAATATGCATAAATGCCATGAAAGAATTCTATGCATTGTGAGTACATCATGCCTCGTCCAATGGCATCAGCCTGAGAACATACTCTTTTTTTTCTGCATCTCCTGCTACTTTGGATTATCAGGAGCAAACCCTGCCTTGAGAGGATGTCGGCAGCTCCTTTGAAATAATTCTACTAAAATGAGGTCTTTGGTATCATCAGTTCTTTATTGAAAGGTGTATATAATTTTCTGGTAGCCCAAAACTAGTATTTAATATTGCAGTATTTTCATACTTTTCGTATTTTAATATGTTGTAACCTCTTCAGCTTTAAGAACCAAAACTGGTGCTCCAATGCAAACAAACTTTAGATACAATGCTTTGATTTTTTTTTGTGCTGGATTCAGACTTAGGGCTATGTGCCAGATATTTGCTACCTTCAGTCTCCATTGCTTCAATACAGGCGTCAGACAACCATATGCTGGAAGAAGACTTAGCTGTAAACGATAGCCCATTTTCTTGGAGACAAGTTAATCTTGGGTACATTGTTCTATTGTCCTGGTTCTCCACTGAAAATGATAACAAATCCCTACATGATAACAGTTAATAGCTGGGGGGGGGAGGAGGATCATCTCTTCCTTTTCATGTGGCAACTGGCTGAGCTACAGGAAAGGATGATGAACAAGGGATAGAGAACCTTCAAAGGAGATGGACTCTGGCATTCAGCCCCACAGATTACACTGATGTCAGGGCTGAACACAAATCTCATTTTTCACTGTAGCAGTACTTTTCCATCCCTGCAATTGGTAAAACCCTAACCACTGACAGCAAACTTAAAAGTTTTCCATTAATTCTTCCAAGATGTATGCAGCTTGGAGGTTCCACTCCTTGCTTGTTTCCATTCCTCTTTTATTCCTCCTCCAGGAGTTCAGCTTTGTGTTGCTCAGAGTGTCCTTCTCTAGGGAGCATCATAGGCTGCAAGTTTGCCTTTGCTGCAGCTTCTTCTGGATCCTGAATAGCATTAAGAGGTGTATATCTGAATTCTCTGTTGATAGCCATTGGAGGAAACAGAGATCAGCTGCCCCTATCTAAAAGCAGGGGTTTACTGCCTGAAAGCCTTTATCAAACAAACTGTCATCAACTGTTAAGGATAGATGTCACTAAGGAAACAAAGTTGAGTAGTGCTTTGACAGAACCATTGACTCCTATAGGAATGATAGTAATAAAGGAACAATAGAGGTAATTTTTTAAACAGTAATTGCTGTTGAAAGGGAATGTAAAGGAAAATCCATATAGCTTTGGCTTATATGTGGACTATACAAAATGAACACTCCACTTACATAGTGGAAAATCTTTTCATGTATACATAAAAGGATGGCAAAACTCCAAAACACAGAATCTAGCTGTTCAAAATAGTACTACCATGGCAATAGCTCTAGGAGAGGAGTGGATGACGGTGAAAAACAGTTTTGAGTGTCCATCTTTTTCCCACTTGGTAGGCCTGAGGAGTTTTCTATCCACTCAGTTTCCCATACAACCATCTTTTTACAATACGGTAGCTTACAAGACAGTACATTAAGAGAAACATTCATTTATTAACACATTCACAGAAAGATGAGAGCACTCTTGTGCTCAGGATATTGTTATTTCACATGATAAAGTACAGTTTCAAGTCCTTCACTGGAAAAGCTGGCTGGAACTTAGTCATGCAGGTGCAAAGGTGTCCTGAGAAACAACACATGCAATAGGACTGGTAAGTACAATGGCCAAGGTCAAAAACAGTGCAGTTGCACACACCACAGACCAAGTGAGATTTGTCATATGGTCTAGGAACTTGGGACTCTGTGATAATAGGAAACTGATTCACTTTAATGAGGTGGATGTAAATATCAACTCCTTTGCACTGCTGTATATCTTGCCATGAATAGATTCCAACTGAGTTGAGTGGAATAATTCCTTTGACAAGCTGCAGGTGCTGGGCCTGGCCTGTATTCTCCGACTGCTTGGGGTTACTTTACCCTGGTCATCTACAGTAGATCTCACAATATAAATGATTTAATTTTTCAGTGGGAAAAAAACCCATCCCAACATGGGGCTGAAATGTCTTCTATCATCCAATGAAAAGAAAGGATAAAACATACAGTACACAGAGCCGCTTTATATGATTATAGCAACTTGAGTTCTGAAAGAAAGGAGGCTCAGAAGAGATTTTTTCCTTCCCAGATAGAGCTTTTGTGAAACATTGTCCTAAACAAATAAAAGATTTTTGCTCAAATGATCTACCTTGCTGTTTTCCTTTCCTTTGAAGAGCCCTCTGGTACAATAGGCAACCCATCAGGAATAATTAGATTATACAGCAGCATCCGTGGAAACAATGCAGCTTTTGAAAAGAACTCCTACAGAAGATCTTAGAAATCATGTCTATTATGGATATCTTTTACTATTTCAAAGACAGCACAGCTCCAAATTATGGGAACTAACAGTGGAGCAAAATCTGACTGCTCCATGCTTTGTCCCTTTGTCAATAATTATTACTACATGAAACAGTTAAGTAGTTATTGTGCTGAAGAGAACAATTGGCTGACAGGAAGAAATCACCATGGTTTATTCTGAGTTTTGGGAATCAGTAGTGAAATCTACATCTTTTTTATATAGTATGTTTAGTAAACTCACACCTTTCACATTCTTTAGTTTTTCTCTAAGAGGGCAATTAGTGATGTCTCAAAAAACAAGAAGAAAGAGGTGTTAGGCAAAGGTATCTGCATTTTAGGGCCTTATTCATAGCAACACAAGAAATTGAAGACTACTTGGCCTTACCGTGGCCATTTTTGTGAGCCAGCATACCTTATCTGTTGCAATGTATTAATGATTTTAAAGTTGGAATTGTCTTAAAGGTGATTAAATTGTAAGAAAAAATATAAAGTATTTATACTATCAAAATCAAAGGAGAAGGATATGTGTTCTGATTTCAATAATAGATTTCAAAACTTTAAAGGAAGCAAAGATATTTGACCTGAGGAGCCTACATCTTGTGCTGCAGATGATCTGTATTTCACACATCATTCTGTATTATTATAAGTCTTATTTTCTCATTCCCTGTTGTCCCTGGTCTCGTTGTCCTTGCGTGTGTCTGTGTGTAAGGAAAAAGATTTACATAAGAAATCAATTTATTTAAAACAAAGCAACAACAAAACCCCTCACATCAATGATTATGTCCTACTGACTAACTACAGTTTGAAGTTTCAAAAGTACTTAGGTAACTTAGGAAACAAGCTTATTCTGAACCTCCATGAGATGCCTACTCTAGAAATACTGTCACACACAGCCAGAACAGGTCATTAGTTATGAAATTATGTTAGAAATGAAATTTCTCTCTAGAACAGGTACAGGGAGCAGCAGTACAAGATTCCCTCAATGGCCCTGCCAGTTGATTTTTATACTTTAGCTAGCAAATTAGAATTTTAAAGGTAAGGCGACTAAAAAGTTCATCCCTTAGACCCATTAAGTTTCTATATACACTGGGCTAAGTCATATGTTAGGAGTTTTGCGAAGGAGAGTCTGGAGAAGAGAAGGCTGCGTGAAGACCTCATAGCAGCCTTCCAGTATCTGAAGGGGGCCTATAGGGATGCTGGGGAGGGACTCTTCATTAGGGACTGTAGTGACAGGACAAGGGGTAACGGGTTGAAACTTAAACAGGAGAGGTTTAGATTGGATATAAGGAAGAAATTCTTTCCTGTGAGGGTGGTAAGGCACTGGAATGGGTTGGCCAGGGAGGTTGTGAGTGCTCCATCCCTGTCAGTGTTTAAGGCCAGGTTGGACGAAACTGTGTGTGTCCCTGCTTATGGCACGGGTTTGGAACTGGATGATCTTAGGGTCCTTTCCAACCCTAACTATTCTATGAGTCTATGATCCTATGATTTCTGTGTGATTTCACTGGGTAAGTGAGCTAAACCCACAGTCCTTCAGTACTTCATAGAACATATTACTGTGAGAAGGTAATGGCATAGCATTTTTAACCAAGGCTGAAACTGAACTGAAAGTGAGACACACAGCAGAAGAAAGTGGTCAGATAAAAAAAATTTGCTAGCAGATCCCCTACCCATACAATGCATATAATTATTCTATGCATGAACCTCTAAGGGGTGGGGGGGGAGGTGTGGGGGGGAGGAAAGGCTCTTGTTGTGAAAACTGGAAGGGAGAGATAACTCCCTATTTATACTGAAGATGGTAATTATTGTTATTTTCATTATCATAATCATTGTTATTTTTACAACATTTATTCATAAGACAGTGCAGACGTGCTTCTCCTTTTGTCCTGTCCCCCCATTTTTTTATAACTCATTATATGGTGATAGCACATAAAGACAATACTCTGTTCAATGTACTTCTCTAGCAACGGTGGTTTGGTCAGGAGTGGGATTTTCTCCTAGTTCACAGGCTTATTTAGCGTGCACCTTTCTACTCCATTTCATTAAAAAAATATTTCCTGGAGCCAGTAGTGGAGAATATGGAGGTTTCAGCCTAGCAAATCACAGCATCCGTAGTAGCAGTATAAGCATACAGTCAGGGCTCAATTCTATTTTCAATGAACTTAAGGTCTGAGTCACAGAAGTCATAGACATCTACAATTCCCACTGGATTCATCTGGTTTGGTAGGGGCTGGACAGCTCTAACAACTTAAATCTGTAACTACTATCACTGTTTGAGGGAAAGTGATTATTTTTGGAAGACTAAAATAGACTTTCAGCTTGTGCAGAAAGACCAGTGCTATTGCCTAATGAGACTCTTCCTGTTCAGTTAAAAGGAAATCTGTTTCCAAAGTCCACTACTTATCATGAAAATGCACAATTATGGAAGATTAAAAACAACAACAAAACCAAAGCAGAACAAATACATCAAAACCGTAAAAGTCTGGTAAAATGAAAGACATATTAAAGAAACACTGGAACAAATTTATTTAGTTAAAACCCGTTGTTCATTGTAGTACACACAGTTTCCTCTGAGCTGTGCTAGCTCTCCAAATATCATCGTCCACACCCTTCTCTTAGGCAACTGAATGTGCTTTATTTTCAACAATGTCCACTACTGTGTCTCGGATTGCTAACCCTTTCATGCAACCATTTTATACACAGCGTGTTTTTAGGCAAGAACAGCAAAATGCCAGAGAAGAAATCTGCAAAAAAAAAAAAAAAAAAGGATGATTTCTCTATTTTTAGACAAGACAGCACAATTAGTTCCTGTCTGAAGCTAGCTGTCTTTGTGAGGGAGTGACATGGATATTAGCTTTAAATTCCTCAAAATGACCATGTATGTTATTCTGGGAGAATTCTGGGCAGTCTTAACAGTATGCAAGAGGAAGGTTTTCATGCTGTTTTGACGTTTGTCTGCTTCTATGAGCCATTGTGTGATGTTGTGCCATCATTATTGCTACCACCATAAATGTAAGCTCCTTTTGCATTTACATCGGGCTGAATTCTCCATTATTCAGACCTGTTTAAACCCCAAGGATGCACAAGCACACCTATTGATATTTGAAAACAGATAACACAGTAGGTCATTTTTAAATCAGCCACATAATCAGGAAAGTAACTGAGATCCAAAGGTTTAACAAAGGTAAATCTGCAGAAGGGGGGAGGGAATTTCATGTTGTCAGCTTTTTATTGCCTGCAGATTCTTAAAAACAGGTTACCTGTGATTTTAAGATGAGTTCATTCTATTTGAAGAGAGCAACAACACAATAATTTTCAGCCTATAAGCAATCAATTTAAATTGCCACAAGGTGAATGCTGTGGTAGCTTTTCTTCTCCACACAAACCTCATGGACTCATAGTGTTGCCAATATGGAATACACATTTATCAGTCTATCATCAGCAAGATACATGTTTCCCCAGGAGACTGGCAGATCTTTAAAAGTGGCTTCAATAAGAAATATAAAAAAAGGGACAGAAAGAGTTTAATAATGTGGCTGGAAGTAATTGAACCTTACAGTAATGTAACTATTAACACAAAGGTTGCCTTGAAAAATAACACTGTACTGTCTCAAATCATTACTTAGACATTCAGGAAGGATTCACCTCACCTAGTATAATATAGATACAATACAATATAGATATCTGAAGTCTCCTATGTACTGAGTGAAAAGAAATAAGCACATGTCAACTAGCCCACTGTAGTTATTTGCCTTAGGATGAGATGAAATGCCTTCATCTCTGTTGACTAGTAAAGGAAGCCTCGAGTACTATCTCATATGTAGATGCGTGCGTTTTATGAGACGAGGGATTTTCAGAATGTCCATAATTCTCTAAACTTAAGAAAAACAAATGCAGGTGATGACAGATAGCTCTTCCCCTTCCATTAAGTGAAAGACCAGCTATGAAGCAGGCTTAGCTGTTCTCAAGAGTAACTCAAGAAGCCTAGGAAGGTTTCACCTAGTTTATGCTTTTCCCTTCCTGTACTGTATTGTAGTGTAAAAGCTCTGCTTAGGGAAAAGGCAGCATGGTTGAAGTACCCTTTCAATTACTCAGTCATGAACTCAGTGGGCTGCCCATGATGGTGGGGTGCTGCAATCTGGAGCTTGTGTTAAGAAGCTCCTCAGATCACATCAGCAGGGGTAGCCTAAAGATCTGAGCAGCATAGCTGTCTGGGGACAACTGAAAAGTTCCCCATGTTGCCACCTTCCTCAGTAAATGGCAAGTCAGCAACCCCCTAGGATATAATCTTAGATACCGACAGGACATTCTTTTAGCAGGAAATAAGCCTCCATTTAATTTTGCCATTTTAGGGAACTGCATTCAGAGTACTGCTCAGGTATCATGGAGCTAGTACATGCTGTGAGCACGTGGGAAAGAGGCCATCTGGAAGATATGAAATCCAAAAAGATCACATTCATATGACAATTTGATTTGCAGGTTGAGATGCCAAAATAAGCAGATTCAGACAGTTTTGCATTTGCGTTGCATTTTGTGGCTCTACAACAGAGGTTGTCAGTATTTTTTTAAAAGGAGGTCTGCTGCTGATTTGACTGAGATCTGTTCAGCAGGAACCTCCACCTTTCTCTCCTCAAATTTGGAGACTGAAATAGCACACTCTAGCTGCTCATCAAGAGACTTTGAAAATGATAGAACTCCTGTTACAACCTAAGAAACATGGATCTTAGTCTTGAATCTTGATCAGGACTTGGATCTTGACTCTGTCTTTTAAGCAGTTCCACCTTCAAACAAAGCCCGGTAAAGACTCTGAAACGTGCATTTAAGAGATGGACAGTGAGTCAAACAGGGACATGCCAATCCAGAGAATGAGCAAAAAGTGAGGTTTGCCAAAAGGTCACACGGTTATCAGACAAAATTATAATTTTGTAGTAAAGATGAGAAAAGCCTAAAAGGAGGAATTATGGGCCCTTGTAGTAGTTTTAGAGGGAAAATGATCATTGCTGAGTTCATAATTTGCATAGATTATTATGCAGCAAGTCAGTGTTTCAGCACAATAGGGGGCTTGCAGGAAATATGTGGCCTTTGCTGGCTACAGCTCTAAAGAGCCAGGAGATTGGGTCAATGACTTTCAGTGTAGAGGCACAATGATTTTTTTAAAGCACATTTGTTGCCAATAAAGCAAAGCTGCTGGAGATGGAAATCATCAAATTGCCAGACTTGTCCATCTCTACACAGACAAGTGGAGAAATGCATGTGTTGGAAATTCCATTGCTTGCATGAGTACACATTTCCCTGTGCTTTTCAGCAAATCCAGTATTGGCAGGCTTCTGGTATATCAGGAAGGCAAAGTAACCAATTTCTAGGGCAACAGGCTTGAAAAAGTAGCAGAATGGCCAGCCTTTATTGCCAGAGCCTTGCTGCTAAGCACAAGTAGCAGCAGCCATGGTGTGCGGTGGCAGTAGTCCCTCCTATGAACAGTAGTGATTTCACTAACACTCTCATCTTACTAAGTGCTAAATGGGCAGCAAATCTGGCTCTCCAGGGCTCTCCTCAGCATGCTGGTGCATTAGTACACTTTTCCTTCACCACTTTTCATTTGGTAAAAGCAGCCCTAATCCCACCTGCCCTGAGCTCCTCATGGCTGGGGCAAAAGAACATTTTATCAGCTTTTACTGTACTCTGAGGAAGACATGTTTATCCTTTGCAAAAGCAGTCAGAGAATCTTACTGACTTTCCTTGGGAGCAGTGGGATGAAGTGAGACAGGGTAGAAATAGAAATATTTTTTAAAAGGGGAAAAAAGTCTTGATATCATTAAAGGGGCATTTTAATGTCTGGCTATTCACCTGATGTCTCAAACCCAGACACCTTGAGTAACCAAATAGTGGACCCAATTTTCAGTCTTCTTTAGATAGAGTTGCACTGTTAAAAGAATTCTCAATTATCAAAAAAATATGAACACCAAACAATCACTTTTACGTATGTAAAAGAGGCTCCACTAAGTCTCTCTGAAACTGCCTGGAGCCTTTCAGAATAACCAATGGAGTTAAAAAATAAATTAAATCTAAAATAATGTTTTCTTGTTGTTTGTTTCTTTATGTCATAGAATAAATGGCTAAAAGACTTATTTTAAAGTGTTTAATAGTGCCTGGAACCAAAACTTTGGCTGAGTTTCTTTAGAGAGACAGCACGAAACCACAAAGCTTAAATCCACACTGAAATTTCTCAAATATCTGGAGCATCCACACTGATGATTTTGATTCATAAGCATGTATAATCATAAGATCAATGTTTGATTTTGGTGTGTGTGGGTTTTTTATTACATTTTTGTGAGTGATTGATAACACAATGATAATAACATTTGCCATATACTGAATGCATTTTATTGCATCTCAGTCACTGTGGACTACTATCAGACCTTCCCTTTTTTTTTAGATAACAAAATTGTGCACTTCTATCCATTTCAGCCTGTGAGTGTATCAGAAAAAAGCACATTTATCTGCTATCAGAAGAATTATAGAGAAAGGATTAATTTTGCCAATGAACTATTAATTCCTTTTCATCTTCTACTTTCCCTCCCTGTCCCCTACCTTCAAGAATAAATGAGGCAGACAGTTTGTGTCCCTTTTCATTGCAAAAGGAAATCAGCTGAAGAAGTGATTTTTAGAAATATATGTATATTTTTTCATATTCACATGCAAATCTGACTTCTTATTGCCAGATCCCAGAGAAGATTTTTTAAATCACACCAATTCTTGTTCTTTTGCATTATCGAAGTTCTTATTTTGTAGACCAATGTGAGTTGCTACAGTTATGCTTAGTATCATACAAAGTCAAGGGGATTTGAGATTGTTCTTTCACATCACTAATCTCAGCAGGCTAAGTAGTCACAGACCTGATTTTCCTGGGCTTAGTGTCAGTATTTTAAAAAACATACTATAGTATTATAACTTGGATATGAGAACAATTGGAAATGTCACTTTTATGAGGAAACCACGTAAAAACAGATATATAAATGGAAAAAAAGAAAATTCTTAATTTCCATCAGTGGTGAATTCATGCCCAGAGCAAGGAAGGAGTCATGGCTATCCCTAATGCTAATTGTCAGTGTTGATTTTCCTAGCTTTTGTATGAGTAAAGGTCTGAGTGGTAAGAAGTCATAAATCAGAAGAAAAGCAAGAATACTAGATGGTGTAAGTTAATATAGCCACTTATATGAGGCTACAGAGGAAATCAGAACATTAGAATGTGACCCAGACTGCCTGCTTTGTGTTGCACCCTGTACTGAATGAAGCAGAGAGTTTGGGATTGGAAACTAAAATGAATGTATTGAATATTTACATATTTTTCCTCTAATTATAGACCTCCTTTTCTTAAATATAAGTATTAATGGTATTTTAAAGAATGTGACTATTTATATAGATGTCTTATCCTGGATGATGCTGAATTCCATTACACCACCTTGGTTTGGTAAGAGTAGGGGAAAAGACATCACCTTTATGGAACTGAAACCTGAAGGCATAGAGTGCCTTTTATCAAATACTCTAGTCTGTAGAAAGGTGACAGTAACATCTAGTCTGAAAAACATGAGAGAAGCTGAAGTCTGGCTGACCTACATTGGACTGAGCAGCTCCAAAGGGCTGTTCATTGGACAGAAAAAGACATAAAACCTAAGCCATTCCCAGTGAAAAACAGAACGAAGAGTGCATGAAAAAGATAGCCAAGCACATTATTGATTTAAAAGAGGAAGGAAAACCAAAAGAAAGACAATTAGTATCAGAAGAGCAACAAAGAACATTCAGCAAAGCCTCAGTAAAACAAGATCCAGTTGGCTATGAAGAAACGTTAAGTGAGACCACAGGGGATCTTGGTTTCCTGAAGGTAGTCTTCAGCTCTTGGGTCATTCACCTTTTCATGAATTTCAGCTTGATAATAGTACTGCTGTCCTCAAAGCTAAGAGGGCTGGAGGATAATTAAAGTGAGTTCTATTAGGAGTATCTCAGACAATTAGGGATCTATATTTAAAAGCAAGTTTCTTTTCAAGAAAAGCCTGTTGCTTCATAATAAATGAAAACAGTAATGTTATTCAGAGAGCTAAATTCCTTGCAGGAATATTTCAAGAGAATAACAGTAATACACATTTTGTAAAACATGAATTGCACATATGGATGTGTTTGAGGAAAACTTAATTTTATGTCATTTACTCAAGCCAAATGTGCTTGAGTTTCTTCCAAAACATACATAACCTGCACAGGTATAAGAAATGGGGAACTGCAGGATTCCACCAAAATGCCTATTTTTTGCCTCCAGAAAGTCAAACTCATATGTGTCGTGGTTTAAACCCAGTTTCTACTCCCTCCCCCTCTTTTTTTCCTCCCCCCCCCCCCCTTTTTTTCCCCCCCCCCCCCCTTCCTCCCCGCTCCCGGAGGGATGGGGAGGAGAATTGAAGGAATGCAACTCCCACGGGTTGAGATAACAACAGTCCAGTAACTAAGGTATAACACAAATCACTGCTGCTATCACCAATAATAATAACGATAAGCAAATAACAAGGGAAGAGGGTACGATACCACCCTCTGAAAACGAGCCCAACCAGGAAGTGCCGTGTCCTTCTGGGTAACTATCCTTTACACCCCGGGCATGACGTGCTATGGTATGGAATACCTTTTTGATCAGTTTGGGTCCTGTCCCTCCTTCCTCCTGGCCTCCCCTCCTCCCTGGCAGAGCATGAGGCTCACAAAGTTCTTGGTCAGAGTAAACATTGCTTATCAACAACTAAAAACATCGGTGTTATCAGTTTTGTTCCCAGGTTAAGTCAAAACACAGTACTGCGCCAGCTATTAAGGAGGAGAAAAACTGACTGCTATTGCTGAACCCAGGACATTATGACTCACCCAGACTGATTCAGATCTCTTATAAATAAGGTTCCCTACCTATGTAAATCCTCTCACTGTTTCTTTATTATTTGTTGGATGTTAACTTTAATAGCTTTGGGAGAAGTCAGGTGAAGTTCCTGACAACTGGAAAAAGGGTAATATAACCCCATTTTCAAGAAGGGGAAAATGGATGACCCAGGGAATTACAGACCAGTCAGTCTCACCTCGGTGCCTGGCAAACTCTTGGAGCACATTCTCCTGGAAGGCATGCTAAGGCACATGAAAAACAACAAGGTGCTTGGTGGTAGTCAGCATGGCTTCACTAAGGGGAAATCCTGCCTGACCAATTTGGTGGCCTTCTATGATGGGGCTACGGAACTGATGGACAGGGGTAGAGCAATTGACGTCATCTACCTGGACTTGTGCAAAGCGTTCGACACTGTCCCAAATGACATCCTTGTCTCTAAATTGGAGAGACATCAATTTGATAGGTGGGGCATTCGGTGGGTAAAGAATTGGCTGGATGGCCACATGCAGACAGTTGCAGTCAATGGCTCAAGTCCAAACGGAGACTGGTAACAAGTGGTGTCCTTCAGGGATTGGTGTTGGGACCGAGCCTATTCAACATCTTTGTCACTGACATGGACAGTGGGATTGAGCGCACTTTCAGCAAGTTTGCTGATGACACCAAGCTGTGTGGTTCAGTTGATATGCTGGAGAGACCTTGACACATCAAAGGTGGACCAATGTCAACCTCTAGATGAGCTTCAGAGGTGCCTTCCAACCCCAGACATTCTGTGATCCTGTGATTCTGTTTCTGTGATGTTTGGATGCTTGTACAAAATATGTAAGCCTCAGCACAGCTGAAGATAGTAACTACTCAGGCTCATCATTTGTGCCTTCTTGTTTTTATTTCTGTCCACTTTATATTTGTGAGAAATTCTTACAGATACAGGATGAGTCTATGAGCAGGGAAATATTTTGTTTCATTCCACTGCTGGTTTTTCAGATTGTTCAAAAGTACTACAGGAATATGAAGCCATAGCATTTTAAGTGCAGGATGTGGAAGAAGAGGGCCTGAAGTCCACCAAAGGAGCCCAGAGGATTAAAAACAAACACAAAAACCCAAACTACTCTGAAAAGATACTAGAATGATAGAATCATAGTTTTGGCTGGAAGAGACCTCTGGACGTCATTTAGTCTTGGATCCTGCTCCAAGCAGGATTACTTCCAGCACTAGGTCATGTCATCCATGCCTTTGTCTAGTCAAGTGTTGTATATCTCTGAGGATGGAGATTTCAAAGGGCCTCAGGGGAAGATGTTCCATGGCAGCACCACCATCTCAGTTAAGACATTTTATTTTAATGTCTGTTTTCAACGTCCCAAGCCAGAATTCATATTTTTTTGCTTCTTGCCATATTTTCTGCCACTGTCAAAAAGAGTTTGGTTCTGCCAGTTTGTAACTGCCTTTAAAGAAATCACCAACTAGTATTAATCATACCTAAGCCTTCTTTTTGCCACACTGAAGAGGTGTGGTTCTGCCAACCCCCACTTGCATCTCAGGTGCTCTAGCCACTGACCATCTTGAAAGATCGTTGCTAGACATTGTCCAGTTTCTGAATGTCCCTTTTTAACTTGGACATCTAATCGTGGACACTATTCCAGGTGCAACCACTCAAGTACTGAGCAGAAGCAAGTGCTGCCCTCCCTTGATCTTCTGGCCCTATCCCTCCTGATGTTGCCCAGGACACTCTTTCCCTTGTCTACAATCAGAGCATTCTGTTGGCTTGTATTGAGCTGACATTAGCAATTACCCCAGCTTCCTTTCCATCAGTTGTCACTCACCCAAGTGTTTCATAGCTTTTGCTGATGGGTGAGTTCACTTCTCACCTTGTGTGGAACTACATTCTTCTCCTTGGTGAACTTCAGATGGTCCTCCTCCACAAAATTCCAGGTATAACAGGGCATTTATATATTCCTGTAATGGCATAACTACCTCAAAAATCTCTGATCATTATCATCACTAACAGGTAAAGAAGATGTACCACTAAGTAACAAGATTCCAGTAATACTGACCTGTAGAAATATTTGGAACCCATAGATGGATTGCCAGAAACCTGAACAGAACAACCAGGATCTAATTTTGGACAACTCTGAAGCCTAACTATGTTAAGTCTAGATAGTGAATGTGTTGCTAAAACTCCATTAGACCAGAAAAGTACTTAAAAAAATTGAGGAACACAAAAATATCCTTAAAATCAGAGCAGAAAATCAACTCAAGAAAAATCACATACATGTTCAAAGAATGTCTTAAATAATTATGAGATCAAGCTTCAAGAGTGGTATCCCAAGTTTTTCTTTTAGTAGTAATTGATGCTACAGGATACACGTAAAGAAATACACGCCCTTTTCTATTGCAATAATGACATGCTTTCACCTGTAAAATGCTGCAAAGTATTTTCCCTCCATTTCTCTCCCTGCTATCAAATGATTCTTACATTTTTTTGGGATTATTCTACATCACACAGTTATTGATAAACACTGTTTTTGAATACAGTTAGGAAAAGTTTATAGAGCTTATGCATAGACTATTTCAGTTGGAAGGGACCTACAGCAATCATCTAGTCCTGCTGCCTGACTAATTCAGGGGTGACCAAAAGTTAAAGCATGTTATTAAAGTCATTGTCTAAACAGCTTTTAAACAGACAGGGCTGGGGCATCAACCACCTCTGTAAGAAGCCTGTTCCAGTGTTTGACCACCCTCTCAGTAAAGAAATGCTTCCTAATGTCCCCTGGCACAGATTTGAACCATTCCCATGTGTCCGTTCACTGGGTATCTGGCAGAAGAGAGCAATGAGGTCACCCCTCAGCATCCTTTTCTCCAAACTAGACAAACCCAAAATCCTCAGCTGCTCTTCATAGGACATTCCTCCTGCCCTTTCACTTGTTCTCCTCTGAACGCATTCATAGAATCATAGAATACCAGGTTGGGAGGGACATTAAAAATCATCTGGACCATGCTTTCTTGTCAAAAGCATGGTCTAGGCCAGAGGTACCAGCACCCTGTCTAGCCAGATTTTAAAAGTGTCCAATGCTGGGGAATCTACCATTTTTCCCAGGGAGATTATTCCAATGGCTGATTGCTCTTGTGAAAATTTTTCCTCTTGTGTCCTGTGGATAGGCTGTGTAACAGCAGACATTTTGTGAGCAATCCAGAGACCTTGGTGTAAGGCAGCCTGCCTGAGAACAGGAAGGGAGTCAAGGTAAACTGAAGGCCATGGATTAGGGAGTAAAAGGAACATCAGATGTAAGAACTCAGAGGTAGGCAGAGAAGAGGGGGAGCTGAGAAGTTCTGGGTCTCAAGTTCCCAGGACAGTGTTATCCAATCCTAGCATTGTTAAGGGTTAAGGTGCCCAATCAACAATTGCCAAATCACTGCAGCTGTGCTAAGAATTTCTATATAAGGTTGACACTTTGTCTAATAAAATGGCATTCTTCTGATCACATTGATCGTCTCAGCATTGCCCGTGACTCCGCGCCAACAGTGTCCAACCATAATCTCCCTGGGAGTAACTTGTACCCATTACCCTTTATTTTCTCCATGTGACTCCTTGCGAAAAGGAAGCCTCCATCTTAACTGTAACCACCCTTTAAATACTGGAGCACAGTGAAAATGTTTCTCCTGAGCCTTCTTTACTCAAGGCTGAACAACCACTGTTCTCTCAACCTTACCTCATATGGCAGGAAAGGACCTTCACATCCTTAAACTGTGGGCCCAGAACTGCACACAGTACTTGAGGTGAAGCAGTACCTGGCTGGTTATACTGTGTTTTATACACTGCAGCATGCAGTGTGTTCTCTAGACTGTCAGGGCACACTGCTGACTCATACTGAGCATGCTGCCATGCAGCACCCCATTGTCCTGGGTTCAGCAATAGCAGTCAGTTTTTCTCCTTCTTAGTAGCTTGTGCAGCGCTGTGTTTTGACTCAACCTGGGAACAAAACTGATAACAGGAATGTTTTCAGTTACTGCTTGAATGTTTTATTCTGACCAAGCACTTTGTGAGCGTCATGCTCTGCCAGGGAAGAGGGGAGGCTGGGAGGAAGCAGGGACAGGACACCTGACCCAGACTGACCAAAGAGGTATTCCATACCATAAGACATCATGCCCAGGATGTAACGGAGAATTATCTGGAAGGGCTAGTTCTCTGGGGTGTTGGAGGAGGTATTCGGTCGGTGGTTGGTGGGATGTCGTGAGTTATCTGTTGGTGAGATGCTGTATTCTTTTCCCTTGTTATTTCCTTTATCATTGATATTATAGGTGGTAGCAGTAGTGATTTGTGTTATAACTTAGTTCCTAAACTGTTTCTATCTCAGCCTGTGGGAGTTGCATTCTTTTGATTCTCCTCCCCATCCCTCCGGGATGCAGGGGAGGGCAAGAAAGGGGGGTTGAGTGAGTGAACGAGCTGTGTGGCTGGGTTTAAACCATGACACCCATATCCCTTTCTGCAGGGCTGCTTTCCAGCTACTCCTCTACCAGTTTATACTTGTGCCTGGCATTATTCCACCCTAGGTGTAGAATCTGTCATTTCAAGTTGTTAAATGTCACCCCAGTAATCATTGTCTGGTGCTCTAATCTATTGAGATTCTTATCTATCAAGATTCTTCTGCAAGGCCTCTTGTCACTAGAGAGAGTCAACAGCAACTCCTGCATCCAGATTGTTAATATATATATTGAACAGAACTGGCCCTAGAATTGAACTCTGAGAAACACCACTGGTCACTTGTCACCAGTCAGATGTAGCCCCTTTCACTGCAGCTCCTTGAGCCCTGCTCTTCCGCCAGTTCTTCACCCAGCGCACAATTAATCCACTTATCACACAGCTGGACAACTTTTACAAAAGGATGCTATGAGGGACAGGATCAAAAGCCTTACCAAAATCTAGAAAATATCTTTCATCATTCACTAGGCGACCTTATCATAGAAGGTATTGAATTAGTTAAAAAGGACTTTCCCTCTGTGAGCCATGTTGACTGTGCCTGATGATTGCATTATTCTTTAAATGCCTTACGTTCAAAGAATATGACTTCCTGTTTTGCTCTCATTATTATCTGTAACAGGCACACCCCCTATGTCAGGTAGCAGATTTCTCGCTGTGTTAGATACCATACAAAAAGAGCTGGTGGTGTGAGGGAACTGGTTTATTTTGTCACATGGTGTTGTCTCAGCTCCACAGTAAGCACAGGAAGACTGACATTTTTCTGGGCATTAAGACAGAAACCAAATAGATTTCCAGGAGAACTACAAAACTTGTGAGAATAAACATTTGTTAGATATTTGTTTTCTATGACCAAAATATGATCACTGTGCATAATCTGTGCAAAAGGGGCCATGAATTACAAATACATTTAAGGAAATGCTTATGAATGCTTTTTTCTTTTTCTTTTTTTTTTTTTTAATCATGTCCATCTTATTGACAT
>NDXB01015106.1:49608-59674 GCA_002631895.1 Agapornis roseicollis | reverse complement strand
ACAAGAACACCACAGACATCAAAAACTCTGTTCAAACGAAGTAATTAGAGCTTTCAGACACCCTCCTTGGGCCACAGACATGATGAAGTCATTACTGAGTGTCAGTCTGAGCCTGGTCACTTTGTGAAGAGGTATTTCAAGCTACCACCCCAGTCCCACAAATACAGTGGGTAGGTGTAAGCATTTCTGTATGTCTGTGCAAAACAGCACCACTACTTCCTTACCTTTACAAAGGCCACACAGACAGTCCAGCCCAATCTAGCTCACAACTGGATTCACCAGTATGCTTGTCTTCCTCATCCCATCTTCAGAAGGATAGAAAAAAGGCACATGTGAACTAAAACTGAAAAACTAGAACTCCATTCTGGGACAAAAAAGCATTTAAGAAACACAAATACAAACTTAGCATTAAGACCACCAAGAAGCTAGGAAAATATCTGGCATCTTGTAGGCTATTTCATCTAGGAGAAAAAAGCAAGTATCAAGGTCTGGTATTTCTTGTTTATGTAGAAGTCCTGTTCACAAAAGAAAGGGAGAATAAAACATCAAAAAGAGTATTTGATAGTTCAGAGCCCCCGAGAATCTGTTCAGACATCAGATGACTTACATCCCTCTTCTCTAAGCTTTCCAACAGGATCACACCATAAGCAGTAGCTCAGAGCACACCACCTTCCCCACTGTCCAAACTTACTCCTGTGAGAACCAATACTTAGCAAAATCCTTAGTAGACAAGAGCACATTCCTGAGCAGCTCTGCATTTGCCTTTGCCTTCAACAGTTTTGTACTTGCAGATGGTTGTTTCCCACAGCTGTCTGTGTATAGCCACTGCTGGTTTAGTTCAACCTTTCCCAGTTACATTATAAGAAAGCCCCAAACATTTGGTAGCATGCATTCACTGGCTATCAATAAACATGTTACTACACGTCTGAAGTTCTGTATCTGAGAATGTTAACAAGAATGTCTCTAGTAGTGGAAAGGAATTCACACACAGACACCCCTGGGGTCATCCTGTCCTTAAAGCCATCACCAACCATCTTGACACCCTTCAAAGACCACCTTACACATTTCTGTAAATAGACCACATCTCCCTTGCTTCTCACTGTAATACATATATAATATGCAAGGTTCAGATTTCTAAGCTACACCTCCAAGTACCTATGCTATCCTATTACAGATGTACATGACTCCTTTCTCAGAAGTGCATTGAAAGCTTCAATAACCAACCTTTTCCAGAAAAACAGACATTACTTGCCTGTTAGGAGTCAGTTTAGAAAAAAGATAAGGTGAGTCATACCTCTGGACAGATCACCATACCGTTCTGTATAAAAAAATCTGGAACAGTACTAACATTGCCATTTAATTCTATTAGCCCTAAATTAGTGTTCAGCTTTAAGCCTCAGTTGCAGGCATCAGGTTGTTTTCTTCTATTTCTTCATAACTCCTTTCAGAGTAGAGGCTGACAACAAACTCCCACTGCTGCAAAGATTTCAAAAGGAATATGCCAACATTTTAAAACCCTTTTAAGTTGTCTGTGCTGCACTGTAATAGTTTACATTGTTGTTGTTAACATTCCCAACTATTTTATCATTATCAACTCACAAACCATTCAAATTCCCCAAAGTTATGTCTATCATTGGCTAATTCTACAAGCCTTTACAGTTGCAGGATTTGCTACCTGCAGAAGAGTTAAATAAAGGATTGGTCTTTTAGCAATACATTTGCTAACCTGAACACATTTCTTATTTTTATAGCTAGTGTATTAGAAGTATAAAGTCAGTCAGGGTTAATGCAACATTCCATACAATTCAAAGCTCATTAGTGGTCAGTGCTTGGGAAAGGCTGGTGCAGCAGCAGGCTCACAACCACTGCTACACTCAAACTTCTCCACAGGGTGCAATCTGCAGGACTGCCTCAGGGCTAAAGATTAGACAGAGACCACACCTTTTCCAATTACTTGTTCTCTTCAATGATCCCTAGAATTAAGGAAACCTATCTAACCAACTGACTTGTTTTGATGAAGCCTAGAGAAAGGGTAACAATGAATTCAACTCATCCTGGCCTACAGACAATTTATAATCATAAGCAGAAGCTTAAATGCACTGTAAATACGCAGGTTCTACAGTTTATAGTAAGCTCATAAAATGTTATCTTACAGCAAAACAAAGTATAGGACCAAGAGAGAAACACCTAAGATTTGAAAATAAAAAGCCTAAAATGTTACTTTGAATAGCTGTCTAACACACAGTTCAGTACACAATTCAGACAAATGCATCTTCCTAGATTTTCAATCCAAAGAATCATTTACACACATATATTTAAAACACTAGCAAGTTGTCCAGTTAACTTTGAACACAAAGAAAGTTACATTAATCCCGACTACTCTCCCTAGTTTTAGTCAAATTTCAGGGAAGATTTGAAAGCTCATCACTCTTTTGGAACAGGGTTCTTTTACGTATTTTAGGGAGATACTTAAAAACTTACTTGAAATAACAGGCTCACTGGAGAACACCAACTAAATATATATAAATATACACTGTCACATCCTATTGTTCAAAAAAATTAAAAAAAAACAAAGTCAGCAGAAGCAGACAAAAAAAAATAAAAAAACACAACAAAAATGCAGGAATGCCAGAGCAGAACTAACAAGACATTGCACATGCCATTTCTGTCATATTTAAAACAACGCAGTAGAGGGCACACATTAAAACAAGCTTTTCCACTCAGGATTGTTTAATCTGCTGTAGCAGCAGAAAGCAAAAGTTTAAGAGAAGGGGTGAACTTTGTTTGACCAATTTTTTTTTTTTTCAAAACCTGTTTCTTTTGTATGAAAAAGATTCTTTTGCTTCCAAACAATCTATGAAATGATTACTCAAGAGACATTCAATGATGAAAGCAGTTCCAAAGATATCACACATCTCTAACATTGCTACCCCAAACTTTAGATTTCACAAATCAAAGGATGATTATGGCTGTCTAGAATATATAGCTGATACAATTTAATGACAAGGTTACAGCCTTACAAGTCTTGAAGAAGGTATTTATCTGTTTAGGAAATTAGAAACTAATAACTGGAATAGAGAAATATTTCAGGAATAGCAATGTGAAAATAAGTCTAAGCATGCATTATTTCAGCTCTAATGTCATGTTTTTATTTGAAGTTTAGAATCATAATTGGTAACACCTTTAAATGATTACTACTACTAGATATTCACTGATTGGTAGGAGATGAGATTAATAACAATGCTAAGAGTGTAAGCAAGGCTCTTCTACTCTGAAGAGTTTCTCTAACAGCCCCAATTTCCATGTTCTTCTTTTAGTGATTTCTTAACAAATATTTCCACTATTCAGATTTAAATATGAAAACAAAAGCATCAGTAAGTGTCAGCCTTAACACTGAAGTGAATTTCCATCTTTCACTGGTAAAGATTCTGCACTGCAATAGGTATGCAGTTACCTGTTATGCAGGTAGCTATTTAAAGCAACCTGCACAGATAGGATGTTTAGGTAAGTAAGGAGAATTTAAAGTTCATTCTGAGTTGTGTTATCTTTACAATACTAATTAAAAAAAAAAAAAAAAAAGCCCACACAAAAAGACATGGCTTTAATTATTACAGTGAAGTGACTTTATCTACCCAAATATGCATACAAAAGAAATTATGAGTATTTTCCAAGTAAATTCTCAGAGTAATGCCTATTTGTAAAGGAGCTTATTATGAAACACTCCAGAAAGACTTGGTACTGTGTGTCTTGATCACACAGTACTGAAGAGAGTATACTGGAAAAGTACAGAACAATCCATTTTAATTATAGATCTTCCACAAGAGTAAGGAAAGACATGTTTTGCCACAGAGCAAATGTGAAGCAAGATGCAAGGTAATGGGAAGCAACACCTATCTGCTATAACAGTTCTTAGCAGTTTTTCATTCATAAAATAGTACTGAAATTGAAAAGATGATTGAGGTTAACATCACCTGAATTTTAACATTTCAAGTATAAACCAATCTCTGCCCTAACACTTCCTTCCCCTCTATGAAATAGAAATGTTTTCTTAGTAGCCATCAACACAAGGAATGAGAAGTTCTTCAGTATCTAAGTCAATCAGAGGCCAATTTAACAAGAAAGGTGCCAGTGTTTTTAAGAAAACAGAGAAGATGCAGCATAGGAGGAGTCTGAAGGAGTAGTGAGACCATAATGAATCACCCACAGCAATCTTTTATAGGTCCTCCAATGAGGCTTCACTGATTTTATTATACTGATCATGCTGCCACAATACTTGTTCCCCTTAAAATTCAGTGGGTTATATACCAGACTATGATCAGTGGTGCAGCCCAACACACAAAAAAAAAGCACCTGCACTTAAGCAGAATAGCTCCCTCCTGCACACACATACACTAGAGAACTACTATCAGCTGGAGACTGTCTCCATACCACAGGCTAGTTTTCCAAATTCCTCACTATTAATACTGAAAACTCCACAGCCCAGAGGGGCTTAAAGATCACTCTTTAATGGCGTCCTCTAAATAGTACATTACTTATGTATATAAAATAAACGACATAGTATAGTCTGGTTTCCATTGATGCTAGTAAAATCTTTTGCCCTACCTCCCAGAGTAACCCACTTTCTTAGGCTGGAATTAACACTCCATAAGCAGGATAGTAATGCTACATCAACAGATATCTTAGGCATGGTGCTTCCCCTTGTTTTAAGAGGAAAGAAACAACCCCACCTCAAAATAAAATACAAAATACCTCACACACCACATATAGGAAAACAGAAGAGCATGTGTGTGTGACTGTGCATGTCCTCATTAATCTTGCACATACTTGCATGCACAGAGCCATCTTGGAGGGGAGTACCGTAGCACTACAATAATCACTTTCATAGATATGCATTAACATGTATGTACGTATGTAGATCTTTTTATACATTATGTCCATGTAACCCGTAAATTACAAAGCTACAGTAGATGCCCCCACAAAAGATGGCTGACCCTAGGCAACAGAGTGGCCTGGACCAAAACTCACACCTAACTTGATACCACTCTAACCCCAGGTGGACCCCGGGCAGGAGAGGCCAGACCAGGCGAAGGGTAGCGGGCCCGCCAGAGGGAAAGCCGAGCACTGTAGCCCCCCGCCGCGGGATCCTGCCCGGCCCCACCGCTTGACAGAGCCGCCCCTGCCTGCCTCCCCCCTTCCCACGGCTCTGCATCTGCCGCAGGCTCCCCGGCCCGCCCACCTGCCTCCTGCTGGGCAGCGCGCCCCGCGCCCGCCCGAGCCTGCCGCCCTGTCCCCGGCCGCTGCAGCTGGGCTCTCAGTCACTCCGTTCGCCTGCCTCAGCAGGTTACCCCTTACACGGTGCCCCGCCTCACCTCAGCCAGCCGGGCAGCCATATCGCAGCGGGCGGCAGCGAGCAGCAGGCGAGAATGAATGGAGGAGGAGGAGGAGGAGGAGGACAAGGAGGAAGAGAAGGACAACGACGAGGNTTTTATAGCCTCCGCCTCACCTCAGCCAGCCGGGCAGCCATATCGCAGCGGGCGGCAGCGAGCAGCAGGCGAGAATGAATGGAGGAGGAGGAGGAGGAGGACAAGGAGGAAGAGAAGGACAACGACGAGGCGTCGTCCTGGCTCCCTAGCAGCGCTCCCGCCGCTCAGCAGTGCATCTCCAGCTTGGCTTAGCTCAGCTCGGCTGCCCGGCGCCTGATATCACATCTCGCGGGGGGCGCCCCGCCCCTCGCCTCTGACGCACTCTAGCTGCTACGCCTCGATTCGCCGCTGCTCGCTCCGCATCGCTCGCCATGGCGGCTGCCGGGAGCAGCGGGTCACCGCTCTCCGACATGGCAAGGAGTGCGGTATCCCAGCGATCGCTCACTGCAGGCGGCTGACGTGGGGTACCTGCATCATCGGTCCCCTCCGTGGCAGCTAGAGTGGTGCCCGAGCTGCCATCGCTCACCACAGCGGCAGCCCTGGTGCCGGTTTCAGGATAACATAGCCATAGAATGGCGTGGGTTGGAAAGGACCTTAGGGATCAGTTATCCCATCCCTACATGTCCTTGTTAAACCTCCCTCTCCACACTTCTTGTAGTTCCCTTTAGGTATTAGAAGCTGCTCTAAGGTCTCCCCGGTGCCTTCTCTTCTCCAAACTGAACTCAGCTCTCTCAGCAGACGTGCTCCAGCTCTCTGATCATCTTCATGGCCCTCCTTTGGACCCACTCGAGCACGTACACATCCCTCTTTGTGTTGGGGGCCCCAGAGCTGGATGCAGAACTGCAGGTGGGGTTTCATGAGAGCACAGTAGAAGGGCAGGGTCAACTCCTCTGAGCTGCTGGTCACACACCTTTTGCTGCAGCCCAGCATACACTGGCTTTCTGGGCTGCAAGCACACACTGCCGGGTCATGTTGCGGTTTTTTATCAACCAATACCACCCTTCTCCAATTCAACCAATACCAGCCCTTCTCCTCAAGGCTGCTCTCAACCCAATCCGTGCCCAGCCTGCATCTGTGCTTGAGATTACCCCAAACCAGGTGCAGGACCTTGCACTGGGCTTTGTTGAACTTCATGAGGTTTGACTGGCCCACCTCTCAAGCATGTCAAGGTCCCTCTGGATCTCATTCCTTCCCTCCAGCATGTCAAATGCACCACACAGCTTGACGTTGTTGGCAAACTTGCTGAGGGTGCACTTGATCCCACTGTCCATGTTACTAACAAAGATGCTGAACAGCACCAATCCCAATACCAATCCATGAGGAACACCATTTATCACTGATCTCCACTTGGTCATCATTGGGTCATTGACTATAATTCTTAGAGTGACCATCCAGCCAATTCCTTATCCACTGGGTGGTCCATCTGTCAGATCCATGCCTCTCTAGTTTAGAGACAAAGATGTTGTGCAGGATAGTGTCAAATGCCTTGCACATCCAGGTAGATGACATCAGTCACTCTTCCCTTATCCATGCACACCGTAGCCTCATCGTAGAAGGGCACCAAATGTGTCAGGTATGATTTGCCCTTGGTGAAGCCATGTTGGCTGTCATCATTCACCTTCTTATTGTCCATGTGCCTCTGTATCATCCTTTGCTCTGAGCCAGGGAAGTAGATATATAGCTGTGGTGATAATGGTGTGAATGAGGAGTCTGGCACAAAATGGTGTCACTGCCTACATGGGGGACAGCAGTCGTTACAGGGACTTCTCAGTGCTCTCTGCCGAAGGCAGGTTTGTCACTCCAGAGCCAGGGGAGCAGGGATTCAGGATCTTAATAATGATGACATGCATGTCCGAAATAATGTAACTTTGCTAAAACTGCCAGATTACAAGCCATTCACTGAGACAGCCTGAACAGAGCTTTTTGAATTCAGTGATTACCTTAGAAATCCATTTATGACCAAGCTTTGACAAAGGTCTGTTGTCTACAGAAAGGGTGCAGGGGGACAGGGAATGGGGGTTGCAGACAGTTCATCATGCATTGTTTCTGCTGCTCCTTGTTGTTCTCCTCATTGTTTCTCTGTTTCACACTCTTTCCCTGTTCCAGTGTGGACTCCCACCCACAGGAGACAGACCTGCATGACCTTTTTCAGTGTGAATCCTTTCCACAGGCTGCAGTTCTTCATGAACTGTTTCAACATAGGGTCCTCCACAGGCTGTAGGTGGATTGTGTGCTTCACCCTGGATCTATATGTGCTGCAGGGTGACATCCTTCAGGTCTTAACCAAGGGCTGCAGGACATTATCTGCTCCAGCACCTGGAGCACTTAACTCCCTTCTTCACTGACCTTGGTGTCTGCAGAGCTATTGCTCTCCCACATTCTCATTTCTCTCTCTCAGCTGCTGTTGAGCAATACTTTATTCTTTCTTAGATATGTTATCACAGAGCCATTATCACCATCACTGTTTAAACTCAGCTTTGGCCATCTCTGGTCTGTCTTGGAGCCAGCTAGAAGTGGCTGTACTTGACATGGGAGAAGCTTCTGGTATCTTGTGACAAAAGCGATCTCTGCAGTCTCCCTACTTCCAAAATCTTGCCAACCAAACCCAGTACATCTACAGTTGCATAACAAAGTTTGTTTCTGTCTTATATTGGTGTAGTAAAGATAGACACATCAACCTTTCTGGTCAGTTTATTCCACATGCGGAAGTATTTTTCTGTGTCATCAAAAATTTCATTACATAGCAGCATGTAACAGAAATAACAGTTTCTAAGTTAACACCTCCTTTTCAGTTTCCAGTTTCATAGTCTGAAATCTCCCTTTTCCCTCTAAGTACTGTATGGGTTTTGCTCTCCCACTCTGAACTTTTTTTGCCTAGCCCCTACTGTCTCAAAGACTCTATGTTGAGACTCCATGTTCTGTCTTCTGGTATGAAATCATTTTCGTGTAGTTATAGTAAGTTTTACTAGGAGGTGAATATTTTTGGATCATCTCAGGATTATTTAATAAGTTTCTTTCACATGCAGCTTCAATTTCTTAACAATCACTCACCAAGTACAGAGTGGGCATTTATATATAAACCAAAGGTGCTGAAAATAAACCAAATAGAAAGCTTTCTCTTTGTCATGGTTTAATCCCAGCAAGCAATTAAGTACCATGCAGATGCTCACTTACTCCCAGCCACCCTCCTGGTGGGATTGTGAGGAGAATCAGAAAAGGGTAAAACCCACAGGTTGAGATAAGAATAGTTTAATAATAGTAATAATAATAATATCATAATGGAAAGGAATAAATCCAAGAAACGCAAGTGATGCACAATACAATTGCTCACTACCTGCTGATCGATGACCAGCCCATCCCTGAGCAGTAGTCAGAGCAGTGTCTTTTTGCCAGCTCCTCCCAGTTTATATACTTGGCATGACGTTCTGTGATATGGAATATGCCTTTGGCTAGTTCAGGTCAGGTTTTCTGCCTCTGCTCCTTCCTGGCTTCTTGTTCCCCTCCTCACCAGCAGAGCATGAGAGACTGAAAAGTCCTTGGTAAGAGTAAGCACTATTTCGCAAAATTGTCTCATTCAATTTTGCAGTCTGGTGCATGGTGGAGGATGTGATATACCCACTCAATGCCATGCTCTTTGGCCCAAATATCTATGAGGTTATTTCGGAAATGAGTCCCATTGTCTGGCTCAGTTCTCTCTGGGATGCCGTGTCTCCACACAATCTGTTTCTCAAGGCACAGGATAGTGTTCCGGGCAGTGGCGTGGGGCACAGCGTATATTTCCAGCCATCTGGTGGTTGCCTCCACCTTGGTAAACACATGGTGCTTGCCTTGGCGGGTTGGTGGGAGCATGAGAAAGTCAATTTGCCAATCATCCTCATATTTATACTTTAGCCATTGTCCTCCATACAGGAGAGTCTTTAGCTGCTCAATTGCAGTTCATGTTAAACATTTATGGATAGCCTGTGTGATTGTGTCCAATCCTTCATCATGAACCCTATATGTTCATCATGAATCTATATGTTGCATCTCTTCCTTGATGGCCTGAGGTATGATAGACCCACTGAGCTATGAACAATTCGTCTTTATGTTGTCAATCCAAATCAAAAACAATGGGAAGGTGAGAATAAAATATGGATAATTCCTCCTTACATTGTTTTGAAGAGTCATAATAATACAATATATATGTGGAGATCTTCTGACCTCACGCAAATGGAACTGCACTGTAAGCCACCCAACACAGACCTCCTCTTGTGCTGTGTTGATACTGCAGTCAGATGTGTGATTACCACACAGGCAGAGATATTATAATGTGCATTAGTGTGCAGGCCTTTAATAACAACAGCACTGCTATTCATAGCAAAAGGGCATTAATAATGCAGAGACCTGTAAGTGTGTTCAAAGAAGATGCCATGTCGAGTTGTAGATATAGAAAGTTCTCTAGGAGAGCTCTACCATCACAGAGCAATCCAAGAGAAAACACTTCACAGAGGCAGAAAACCAGCTTTACCATTCTAAGATTGCCCAAATTTGCTTGCTCAAACATGTAGATTCTTTATTGTTTCACCCTCTACTATTAGAACTGCCTGCAATCAGCAGTCTGGCCTCAGCAGGATGCATATCTCCTATCCCCCCCCCCCCCCCCC
>NDXB01015106.1:24375-38463 GCA_002631895.1 Agapornis roseicollis | reverse complement strand
AAAGAAAAAAAAAAAAAAAGAAAGAATGACACCAATTGGGGCATTAAACAAAACTGCTTCCTCTGTTCTTGAATGGAATGTTTTGTTGGGGATGCAAGAGAACAGAATGCAGGTAAAAGTCTTCTGGGAAGGGTCATACTGAGATTCACCGAATCAGAGGAGTGAGAAACAGGAAGAAGTTACAGTATTGAGATATGGCCATGAAAGTTATAGCTGTATGCAAAGATCCCAAATGAACCATTACCAACTTATCAATAATTACTCCTGGAAAAAAATTACATTGGGAATTGCACAGTTTTCTCTCCACTGTTTTAGAATAAGCAAAGAGCCGACAATTTTTAATGGTAGACCCTAAGATACTGAAGGATTTTCTGTTTTTTAAAGGTACTCTTTAAGGCCATGCAAAGCCCACGTGTAGATCTGAGTGTCTTAATACTTGTAACATCCTAGTGAATGCAATAAAGCTAACAAAGCAGAGCATATTGTCCTATCACTACAGACAGCTGCTTCATCTGCAGACTAGGTTTCATCTGACAAGAAAAAGATTGAGTCATATCTCAAGCATTAAAAAGTCTAGTGGGTAATACATGGAATGGTCTTTAATTCAGAGTGTGGGCAAAGATGTTAAATTAAACATTAAGGTAGCTGCAAAAGAAAAGGTTGTAGCAAAGCAGTTTACTACTAGGGCAATTACTCTTCAATAGTGAGAAAAATGTGCATTTAGGTAGCCCTCAACTGAGGTGACATAAATACAAAAACCAGAATGAACAGAAACAATATAGACAATTCTAGATTTCAATAGCAAAATTCTATGTATTGCCAAATATAACAATTCCAATTGCATTATTAAAATTATTTCTACACATTTAGTAATTGACTGGCTATCAGCTAATGTTCAAGAGGTTTGTCTGTGTTTGTGTGATAACTTATATGTGATAAAGCACTGGTATAGCAAAATTTGCCAGAGGCTTTGTCCAAAATATGTCACTATCTAGATGTTAACTACTTTCACATCTGTTCAAGTGAGATAATACTGATGTTCCTCAGGAAAAAACTCTTACTGTAATACCAGCACAGAATGCTCATGTAGCAGTTTGAGTAGATGGAGAGAACACGTATTGTGGCAGTATTTATAGTAAGAAATGTTTTGTTGACATCCTAAATCTGTTCCTAACAGAAAACATGTGGTTTTAAGCTTATCAGTTAAGACTCAAAACTACACAAAGTTATCTCTTGTTTCTCATTAGGTTACTTTGCCATTTGATGTGATTAACACCGTGAAGTTTTAGTTTAGATTGAAACTGTTGTAGTTGTAATAGAAAACTACTAAGACAAGAAATATGTGTCTGGATTTTGGGTGTTCAGCAGTGCAATGCACTGATATGGCACTGTGCTAGGCTGCAACATGAGCAGCACGTGTATGGAAGCAGAGGAATTCGAAGTATTCTGCTACATTGGAACAATCCTGGGAGATCTCTGTGGGATAATATTATTGTAGTGGTTTGACCTTGGCTAGCCACCAAGTGCCTACCAAAGCTGCTCTGTTCCTCCCCATCCTCAACTGGACAGGGAAGAGAAAATATAATGCAAGGCTCATGGGTCGAAATAAGGAGATGGAGATCACCCCAACTACTGTCACAGACCAACAGGAGTTGTTTTGGGAAAATCAATTTATTACCAATCAAATCAGAGTAGGGCAATGAGAAATAAGAACAAAACTCACAACACCCTCTTCCCATCCCTCCCTTCTTTCTGGGCTCAACTTCAGTCCCAATTTCTCTACCTCCTCTCTCTGAGCAGTACAAGAGGATGGGAGATGGGTGTTGTGGTCAGTCCATTATGTGGTGTCCCTGATACTCCTTTCTCCTCGTGTGCTTTGCCTGCTCCAGTGCAGAGTCTCACCCACAGGACATGAGTTTTTCCAACACAGTCCTTCCTACAGACTGCAGTTCCTCATGATCTGCCCCAGCCTGTCTCCCTTCTATGGGCGCAGCCCACCAGGAACAAACTGCTCCAGTGTGGGTCCCTGCAGGGTCACAATCCTGCAGCAAACCTGCTCCAGTGCAGGCTTTCCACAGGTCACAGCCTCCTTTGGCATCCTCCTGCCTGATGTGGTGTCCTCTGTGGGCTGCAGGTGCAGATCTGCTCCACCATGGACCTCCATGGCTGCAAGGGCACAGCCTGTCTCACCATGGGGGGAACTGAAGGCTGCAGGGGAATGTCTGATCTGGCCCCTGCAGCACCTCCTCCTCTCCTTCTGCACTGGCCTTCATATCTGCAGAATATATTCACATACTCACTCCTCTTTCCTGCTGCAATTGCTCCCTTGCAGTGACTTTTTCTCCCCTCTTGAATATGTTACCCCAGAGGTACTACTGCTGTCAATGAGGGGCTTGGCCTTGGCCAGTGATGGATCCATCGTGGAGCTGGCTGGTACTGACTCTGTCAGACATGGGGGAAGCACCTTTTCACAGAATTTAATTTCACCCCTGCAGCTCTGTGCTACTAAAACCTTGCCACACAAACCCAATAAACTTTGTTTTTTATTTTATTTTATTTCTAACTTTGAGATAAATCAGCTTGCTAACTAAAACTTTAGAGAATATGTAAATGTTAGTTTAGCTGAGATTGCATACCCAAAGGGTTTCAGTTAGCCCTCAGAGGCATCCTGGCATGCCCTTTCATCAAATATGATGTGTCCTCAGCTTTTAAACTGATGAAACTGCCCTAAGCATGTGTCACATTTGGTTCACAGTGCGTAGGTGTTCAACGATTGCCAAAACCTGGGAATACATTAGCCAAACACATGTTTGGTGGTAATAGGGTGTATGTTAACCAAGTTATCCAAATCACGAAAGTTTTACGTGAGAAAGCGCTTTCAATCAGCTTAGAAAACCAAAGCTATATGAGGAATGTCCAGGAGATGGTGCTATTCTCAAGCCTCTTGACCTATGGTGTCTGGGCCTGGAGGATCACCGGCTATTTCGTGGTAAGTTCCAGGTTTGAATCATTTATAGATAAAATAGCTGCCAATTTTATTAGGTTCCCGTATTGCAAGACTGCATGTTGAAGGGTTCATTCTGCTGAACACCTCCCAAGAGATGCCCTGTGTCATCAGTTTGCAGACGTGCCTGCTTGGGGTAGAGAAAACCTGCCTCACCCACATGGAGGGAATCACTTGTGATTCTCCACCAGAAAGGGAAACTTAAGGAAATGAGCCTCAGGGGTTTTGTTCTTTGTTTTTCTACTTCATTGTACCTTATTCCAAACAAGAAATTTAAGCCCAGATCCATAATGGCAGTGGGGTACTCAATCTCACAGAATCAAAGCTATAACCACTCACATCTGCAGACAAATCCTCTGCTCCCAGTTCAGTTCCCAGATAAATGTCCATAGGGATTGACAGATTCTGACTGGAAAGCTCAACAGGCATTGTGCTGGACAGGGAGCTGCTGAAAATAGCCTGAAAAGGTGATGTCATCCAAAAGAGTGTGTCTCAATCTCTTGCCCATGCTGAGCCTTCACCACCTACACTGTGCCTCCAACACAGCTCCTGGGACTGGGATGCCCTTCCTTCCAATGTCAAATGGCTACTGCTCAGATGAGTTATAGGCTGCAGTAGGCTCAGCTCCTATTCTCGCTTTTGCTTGTGATTACTAAATAACATATCTCCAAAACGTATCCTAGACACCTACTACAGGCTGGTTTTCAGGAAAGAAGCTGATTTTATATTCCACTTAAAATCAAGCAACAGTTGTGACAAGGGCTAAAACTGAAGGTTAGAGAAATCAGCTGGAAATATGAGATTTGGTTATTAAAGCTGTGTAATTAGGCTCTGGAGCATGGATGCCTATTTCCAAAGAATACCTCAAACCACCTGGCTGCAGTCCTGCTGTCAGCCTACATCACTCTTCATCTTACTTGGTTTTGCCAGCAGCATGACTTTATGTGGAGACCTACATCATTTTCCCCAGCTTGTGCTTCAAACCAAAAAAACTTGTGGTTCCCTGGCTAGAACAAAGCTGCCAGGCACATGTGGGAGCTGAGACAAATCCTCCAACATCAAGCCATGAAGAAGAAAAAGGTGTTGCCTCAC
The DNA here is from genome assembly GCA_002631895.1 of Agapornis roseicollis. Lineage (NCBI taxonomy): Eukaryota > Metazoa > Chordata > Aves > Psittaciformes > Psittacidae > Agapornis > Agapornis roseicollis. The sequence goes on along the minus strand of NDXB01015106.1, from coordinate 34,367 downwards.
CCATTGCTCAAGTGAGAAGAACATTTTACATAGAAGCCAATGCAGCAGGTGTCTCTGTGCACATCTGAGAAATGGTTCTAAAAAAGGCTAGGTGAGGAAACAACAGTGTGAATCCCAACAGGCTTAGGCTTGAGGTGCAAGCTGATCTGTGCAGCAGCAGGAACAAAAAGCCTCTAGATGTGCCTGGGAGCCTCTAGATGTGCCTTCAAGCGCCAGAGGAACATGAATACCAAAATCTCAGATGCTGGCAGACTCAGACAGCAGAAAAGGTGGCACCTAGGCTTTGGATAGCACTGCCTAAACCTTCTGATCTCTCTGAGGCTTGGTCTTTCAACTATAAAAAGAAAAGTAATGTTTGTCTTAGGGTGTTGCAAGACATGCTTGAATATACCAATCCTATCAAAATCACTGGAGTGTTCAAGAAGGATCACATCCAAATTCTGGGTTGATGAGGAACAGAGCACCAGGACTTTATTTGCCAGCAGGATTCAGGCTCTGAAGAATGTCCATCATATCTGAAAAATCATGGCAGTCAGGTGAAGTTCCTGACGACCAAAAAAAGGGAAATATAACTCCCATTTTCAAGAAGAGGAAAATGGATGACCCAGGGAATTACAGACCAGTCAGTTTCACCTGTGTGCCTGGCAAAGTCTTGGAGCAGATTCTCCTGGAAGGCATGCTAAGGCACATGAAAAACAATGAGGTGCCTGGTGACAGCCAGCATGACTTCTCTAAGGGGAAATCCTGCCTGACCAATTTGGTGGCCTTCTACGATAGGGCTACAGAACTGATGGACAGGGGTAGAGCAGTTGAAGTCATCTACCTGGACTTGTGCAAAGCGTTTGACACTGTCCCACACGACACCCTTGTCTCTAAATTGGAGAGACATCAATTTGATAGATGAACCACTCGGCAGATAAAGAATTGGCTGGATGGCTGCACACAAAGAGTTGTGGTCAATGGCTCAGTGTCCGGCTGGAGGCCAGTGACGAGTGGTGTCCCTCAGGGATCGGTGTTGGGACTGGTCTTGTTCAACATCTTTGTTGCTGACATGGACAGTGGGATTGAGTGCGCCCTCAGCAAGTTTGCTGATGACACCAAGTTGTGTGGTTCAGTGAATATGCTGGAGGGAAGGAATGGCATCCAGAGGGACCTTGACACGCTTGTGAGGTGGGCTGATGCCAACCTCATGAAGTTTAACCATGCCAAGTGCAAGGTCCTACACCTGGGTCAGAGCAATCCCAGGCACAGCTACAGGTTGGGCAGAGAAGAGATTCAGAGCAGCCCTGAGGAGAAGGACTTTTTGTTATATTCATTACTTTTTTTTGCTGCTATGTGTTTTGTACATGTAACAGAGACTCTTGGCTTCTGTTTCCCTAATTAAAAAAATACACTAAAGAGTTAAACGTGTTTTAATTTAGGTGTGCTGTAGTTTGTGTTCTTCAGTTTCTTGGCAGACAAGCCCTTCTCAACTGGTATTGGCAGTAGTTTAGAAAAATCTCTTTATTCTGGGAGAATATTTAAACATAAGCTTCAGTGTTAAAAGGTACTTGAGGCCTGTTGCAGATGTGGTTAAACACTTCCCTACTGAACTCAGCTAAAGAATTGGGGTCTTTAGCTGGTTTATATTTTACTTACTAAGGGTCTTGTAGGGGAAAAAAAAAAAAGGCCTTGTCTGCAACAAGAAGCTATAAACAGTGAATTAGTGAATCAAGGTAATTTTAGACCAGGAAGCTGCTCTGAATAATTTTTTTCAGCTTTCGGAAAATTGCATTAAGCTCTGGAAATGAGCCATTGGGGATATAAGAGTGGATCATAAAAATCCATTATGAATGTATTAGTTGCATTGGGGTTTAGTGTTGTAAAAAAATAGTTTCACTGCTTGGCTGAAGACTTACTGAAAAAAAGAATACAGAAGCATCTGTTACTGTGCTCTATTGCTCCTTATACCATGTGCGGATGTGCAAACAAAATAAGAGATTGTTTTGTGTAATTTGTCCAATATGCTTAAATTCATCCATGTAGTTGCTCTATTGACTTAAAAATAAAGACTACATTTGGCTCTGTATCAACAACAGAGCAGTGGATAAATGAGCAAAGCTTTGGGTTTTTTTCTGTGCTGTTATGGGGAAATTAAGAACAAATGATTTTGTTGTTTATTATTGATGTGACTAGCAGATGGAAAGCATTATAGCCACCCTACATGAAGTTCATTTCTGGTACTAAGGAGTAATCAAAAAATGAAATTAACTAGTGTCTCCATCAAAGAACCTAGTGAAAAAATAGGAATTATATATAAAAACCATTTGCAACAGATACCTGATAAGTGTTATATGTAACTTTCATAACAAGCACTATGGCTGCATTATTGCAAGGTACAACACTACAGGGAACAATTGCACCAGCACAAACTTCTTGGGACCCTCTGCACCCAGATGATGTGGAGGTACTGGAAAGACACTGTGCCTGCCCGAATTATGGCCCCCATCTCTCTCCTCCTGACTGTGCATTTTATGACAATTTACACCAATTTACATATTGGTCTAATAAGTAAATAGGACTTCATTAAAATAAACAGGACTTCCACTAATGTGGGAGATCTTGAGACAACTGTTTTATGCCAGGTACTATTCTTTAGGCTAGATCCTCTTCGCAAATCCGGCCCTGTTTTAAGTGAAGCTTCACAGAGATTCAGGTGCAACTTCAATTAAACTTGAATATAATCAAACTCCTTTGAAAATTCCAGCTAAGACTTTTCTACTAATAGTGAAAATAGACAAACCGCAGATTTACGTGCAAGAAGATAGGCGTGTATGACATGCCTATTTGCAAGCTATACAAAACAGCTCTGTTTAAGAAATCCAACTACACTATCACCACTAGTCCACTAACCCTCTGGTAATTTGAATACTTACGCTTCTGAATGAAAGCAGGGCCAGCCTAGCCCTTTCAAAAAGTTTTAATTGTTAATCACTATTTTGTCCTGACGGCATCCTGCTGATCAGCTCCTTATGTCAGGGTTTGCACAGAAAGACTCAGAGCCAGATCTAGAAATACTGACTAGCTAAATAACAGCAAAATATAATAGCAACAGAAAAATTTTGATCAGAAGGTATCTCAGAGCTGTCTAGTCCAGCCACTGCTCAAAGCATGTCCAGGCAGATCATGCTGTGCCAACGCCTTGTTAAGTTTCAAATATCTCCAAGGACAGAGACTGAAACCTTTTTTGGCAACTTGTTACTCCAGTTGACAACCCTTGTGGAGAAAATGTTTTCATTATACCTAATGAGGCTTTCTCATACCTAACTTGTGTCCATTGCTTCTTGTCCCACCATTGTGCGCCTCTGAGAAAAATCTGTCTTCACCGTAGTGTCCCATTTGGTACCGGAAGAGAGAAAATAGGTGTCCTCTGCCTGCTTTTCTTCAGGCCGAAAGATCTAAATGTCTCCTCCCTTCCTCATATGCCACATGTTCCACCCCCACACAAATAGGTGAAAACTGCAAAACCTTTTCCATCTTCGCTCTGTTTGCTCCCTTCACTGTGTTGCTTGGCCAGATACTTACTACCCTTTGCATGCCAAGCACCTTTTTGCCTTCCCACCTACACACTCTTACTCCCCAAAGCACACTCTCCTCCTTAACTTTCTTTCCTTCCTTGCTTTCCTCCTTAACTGCTTTGATTAGAGTCTTTTGAGGCACAGGATAACATACTAATATAGAACTACCATACCAGTGTGTGGGGAACAGCATGAGTCTAGCACTGGGTGTGAATTTAACAGATCTTTTCATGGACAAGAAAGAGGTGCTTTCCCAAGTGACTGAAAGTCCACTCAGTCTTTCCTGGCATAGGTCAGTCCTCACCAAGGTGGAGCCACCCCTGTTCCGAATCCCCCTATTCCACAGGCATGGACACCACTGCTCTCTTGTGCTGGCCAGCCATCAAATACAGTGTGATGCCAGGAGGCAGAGGCTTCATGAAAAAGACCAAATATTGTCAGGCTTGCATGAAATGCTGAGTTTTGGCAACAGTGGAGGTTCTCAGAAAAGAGTTTATGAGACCTGTACTAGCTTGCTCCAATCTTTGCTCCATAGGTCAGTACAAGAAGCTGCCCTAACAGGCTACTCCTCCTACCAGCAGAAGCTCAAACACAGCATATCCACTCTGTGGAGACTTACAGAAAGACTTGATAATTGTACATGAGTGGTTTTAAATGAGTTTTAATGCATGAGCTAAATTTCAACAACTATTTCTGTTCCACAGCCACTTTACAGACTTCATACATTACTCCCATCTTCTCATCTTTAGTCTGCTGAAGCCAGGAAGAGCCTTGCTGCCACTGCAGTAGTAGTGGCACTAGTTGTACAGATTGAGAGAAGTAATATGACACGAAACTCACTCATGAAGCTCCTTTTAATCTCATCTCATGAAGTTACGGTGCTCTTCATGCCACACATCAGACAATGCTGCCATCTGTTAGCTCTGCTGGTGCAAAAATGGTTTTAAACCAGCAGGCAATGGGATCTGGTTGCACAAGCGTTGTTAGACATCAGATTGCAAAGGAGAGGGAGTCACTTTGCTCCTGCTCTCTCAAAACATTGTCTGGTGTATCTCACAGTATCAGTATGCTAAGCAAATTCAGCAGTGTCAAAGACTTACTACTTGCTTCAATAAAAACTAAATCTGCTTCCTTTAGTTGTTTTCAGATTTCATAGCCTTTATCTTTCACCATAAGCTTCTGTGAAAAGGCAGTTATGGGGAAATTAAAAAACAAATGGATTTGTTATTGATGTGACTAGCAGATGGAAAGCATACTAGCCATCCTACATAAAGAGTGTCCAGCATGTTCCTCGAAAGCTAAAGCTACACAGATACAACTGTTGGTTATTTCATAAGGCGTTTATCAGGCAGTTAGTTTTCATGTTGGAGGATTTTTTAACTGAATTTTTTTGAGTTTGTGTGTATTCTGTGGTATAAATCAAAGTACAAGCCAGTTTATAATTTCTTATAGGATGACAGAAATAGTAATGGACATACTGCATTCAGAAAATAAACTAGCCACTAGAGGACAGCAAAAAACTTACTATTATGACACATAATAAATAACATTCAGCTATAATGCAGCTAATAGATGTCAAAGCCAAATATATTACTGTATGTGACTGGGCTAAGATACCTCTAGTTTTCACTGGGGAGCAGCTCATCAAATGTAGTTAGTAAGGTGGTGTAACTAAGAATTATTTAAGATATTGCAATAAAAGTGTGATAATGAATGTTAGAATTCTTTAAAAAAAAGTAAAGCATGGTTCTATGCTTAATTTTATCAGAGACACAATACTGTCTTTCATACCACCCCACAGACAGAGCAAAATTAGACTGGTGTGTAAATCACTGGATGTGGGAGCTAGGGTTGGATTTAATGAGAATAAATTAACAGTATCCAGAGAGACTGAAAATTTTCAGCAGCTTTAATAGTCAGAACATGATTGTGGACAAAAGGACTTTTAGAAGAATCATTCTTCTAAACTATTCATTTAAGTCTCATGCTGTTGTTAGTGGAATACACAAGAGGTCATAGTTTCCTGATAAAAATTTCTGACAAGTTCAGCTCATTCTGTGTTCAGATGTATTTTTCTGAGATGCATTTTTCTGCACACAACCTATACATTGGCAAATGCAGCTCAAAGAGACTCAACACAATTGTTGTCTGAAGGTGGTGGTAAATTCTGAGCTCTCATTCTCTGGCTGCTACAAACCTGCTGGCCTTTTGCTGCACAGAGCCATTCCTCCAGGAAGGCTCTTTCCAAAGACATGTTTTGACTGGGTTTGCATTAATTGGTAAAACATTTTGTTGCTCCGTAATGGATATTTAAACAATGGGGCCTTTGCTAATGCATTTTGCAACTGCATACTAAGATCAGTGCCAAGTCAATACTACAAACATAGTCTGAAACCAACAGACAATAAATAATCTATAGCTGCTCCTGTTATCAGATATTGGCTTGCAACCTAATAGCTTTTACGGTTTCCCATTAGACTTGCTGGCCATTCATTTAGTTCTCAGGAAAGACGTACTGCACAAAACGAAAGAACAGGGGTATATTTTCTGGGTAGTTTCTCTTGTATAAAGGAAGCCTAACTGGTTGGTCTAACCAGAAGGCTCTTGATGAACACCACCATGGCAAACACCCACTGGGCAGCATTCAAACATGTCAGCAAGACACAGTGAATAAACACAAAATGCTATTGCCCACTAACGGGTTCAAGAGAAAAAGCCTATCTGGGCCCTCCTAGTCATAGGAAGAATGGCTTAAAGAGATTTTTATATGAAACAACATCAAAAAGGAATATTTGCGCCTGCTTTGTGGTGTGGGGGCCTTTGGCCTTTGGCTCAAGTCATCCCCCACAAGCAAGAAAATTCCACACAGCGGCTGCATCTGGGGCTTTAGGATCAGTACCAAATCCTCACTTTTGCCATCAATTTAATTGTAAATTAATTATACTGCAAAAATTATTTCAAAATCCTAGGGTGACTTTTTGTGCAGTGTGCATGTTGATATGCAATCTAAATGAAATCTTTAATTTATATGAAATATGTTTTAAATACATTGCTTTTTCTTATAACCATAGTTACATGTTATGAGCTTAACCTTATGAGACAGATGCTAATGAGCAGGGAATCTCTTCTGGAATCCCCATATGACATTGTGATAGTGAGCACATTTTTGAAGGCTGGGAGTTGACGGGAGCAATAAATGCAGTTTATGGCTACCTCCTTTGCTGCAGTCCTAGCGGAGGGATGGGGAGGAGAATCAAAAGAATGTAACTCCCACGGATTGAGATAAGAACAGTCCAGTAACTAAGGTATAACAAAAACCACTGCTGCTGCCACCAATAATAATTATGATAAGAGAAACAACAAAGGAAGAGAATACAACACCTCACCACCTGCCGACTGATACCCAGACTGACCAAACAGTGATCTAACCCTTCCAGGTAACTGCCCCCAGTTTCTGTAGTGGGCATGATGTGCTGTGGTATGGAATACCTCTTTGGCTAGTTTGGGTCAGGTGTCCTGTCTCTGCTTCCTCCCAGCTTCCCCTCCTCCCTGGCAGAGCATGAGACTCACAAAGTCCTTGGTCAGGGTAAACATTACTGCGCAACAACTAAAAACACTGGTGTTATCAGTGCTGTTTCCATGTCGAAAGTCAAAACCACAGCACTACACCAGCTACTGAGAAGGAGAAAAATGACTGCTACTGTTGAACCCAGGACATCCCCCTAGGAAATATTTCAATCTGCTAAATTTTGGATGGTTTAGGTATGATGTTCATCACAAACAAGGAATGTTGCCAAATTCTCCTGTGCTTTTGAAAACATTCACTCCATATAGCCTCTTTTTCTCAGTGTCCACTTAGCATAATTTTCTAGCTCTATTTTAAACCTATATGACAATTTAATTCAAATTGAAAGGATCATAGTCTTATTAAGTTCTTACACAATTTCTCTAAATTAAGAGAATTGAAAAAAAAATTACAAAGTTAAAAAAAACCCCAAAAAACTGAAAAAACAACAACCAAAAAAACCCACAAAACCAAGACCAACCAACCAAAAAAAATTATACTAAAAAAACCAACCCAAACCAACAGTGGCCAATCAGTCTTGTATATAGGTATTGCCTATTGGTGCAGCAATTTTCAAACCAGCCATAGGCAAATCAGAAAAAAGAATGAGAATTAAAATAAGAACAGGAAGAAGGTTCCTTAGTGCTGAGAACATTAGGCAGCTCTATTTCACTTTGTATTTTCCATTTATTTGGAAGATAAAATGGGAATTCAGATGTGCAAGCTACAAGGAAAACACCAACACAAGAAGTTCTTCTCTTGTTCCACACAATCTAACCCTGAAGGCACAGTCAACAACTGAATGCACTACAGTTACATAAGAAGGGGATACAAGATGGGTATCAGAGACATGTAAAGGGAGTGAGGGGACTGTATATGCACTGAGGTATTGGGAGGCAAGGGGTGTGTATGGGAGAGGAGGAATGGAGGCAGTGGGATGGAAAGTGGATCCGAGTCTTGAGAAAATGCTGGCTGTGCTCCTAAGGAACATGAGACCTCAGGCTCCTAGACTACGCTGACAAAGTAAGACAACGATGAACATGTTGGGGTAATGCCAGCATTCTTCATGGGTTTTTTTCAGATATTTATTCTGAGAGCTTTTCATCTAAGACAAGAAGAAAACACCTAGAAAACAGAGCCTAGGGGAAATCTCTAATGCTTGACTATTTTTCCGCATCTGAATACTACTGGATTTTTAACTGTTCAGAATTAACATACCTTCAACTGTGAACATCACAATCTATATTTAAGAAGCTCTAAAAAGTTCCTAGCAACCAGTCTCATTTGAGCAATGAAGCACCATTCTTTTGTTATAGTCTCAAAACTTTATTATATATATGCTGTGAGTCAACCAATAAGCCATGGCCTTAAAGAATCAATTAGAATGACCTTTACCGTGGTAAAAATCCTACATATAATGACTGTACAAATAAACATCCTATTTTGAGCTAATGTAAAATCTCAGCTTTCTTCCAAGTTAACATTGGTGAAACCTATTTAATTTATCAACTGTTTCTTTATAGGAAATATAGTATGAATGATACTAGGAATGTACTTAAAGTATTAGAAAAATACTTAATTATTAAGTGGAATAGCTCAAGTAATTTTAGTGTTAAAGAAACTGTAAAACTCAAATGTGCTTTCCTTTAGGCTTTGGATTGACTTACACAAAAGGAAATAGTCAGAAAATCTCCCCAGTGCACTATGGAACAACCTGTGAGCCAGTCAGCCGTATCACAGTGGGTCATGAATTCCATACTCTTCCTATATTTTCTTCTGCATATGCTTCCAAAATTTAATTCTAAAATTTCTGCTTTCTCATCTAATGCCTGCAAGCCATTCAAACTGCCAGCAAACCAGCTCTTTAAACAAACCTGTCTTTTACCTTCATGGCAAAACTTATGTCAGGTGACCAGACCAGAGAAAATTCCGTGCAAGATCCAAGAAAAAGGAGAATGCTTTTAATTTCTCACTTCTAAATTCTTACCAGAAACTTCAGATTCACAGATTCAAAAGTTACTATGATATGATCTCTTCCACAATACAAGATTTGACAAGTAGCTAGCAAACCAAATATTCCTTGCTCAGTTATAACATATTTTTCCAAAACATTTCCCATCTCAGTGTAAAGCCCACAAATGGGGATAAAATCTTCCTCTTGGAGAGAAAAAGGACAACACTGAGTTGTTCAAATAGTTAATTATTCTCACTGGTAAGGTCAGGCTGGCGACCCTCTCTTCTCCCCCTACTACTAAGATATTTTTTATGCCAATTTCAGCCTTTGTTATGAGTGGGCTGTTAAATCCTTACCCTGATCTAATTGTTAGACAAATTTGATTATGCCCATCTATTTTCTATCACGTGACTTGTATTACAGGGCTTTAGTGCATTTTTTTACTAGACCATAGACAGAATCCTCCTTATGAGGAGAGAGTTAATTTCCCTGGAAGCCTGGCATGGGTTCTTTAAGGACTCATCTTCTGCCTCTCTGCAGTTTCAAAATTAATTTTTTAATGTCCTCAAAACATGAGTCATTACTCAACAGAGGTCAGCCTGTCCCAGTGTCTGAATAATGGTTCTTGTGAAATAACAAAACCTGTTCAATTTTAAGGACTAAGAAAGAAAGGTCTCTGTTACATATTTTGCAGTAACCATTATCTGTATTTCAAATGGTCCTGAAGTGCTATTATGACTTACCTCATTATGAAGCTTATTCAGTTGAATTGTGGTCAAAAGGCCATTGTGATCACACTGCATTTATCCAGGCTCAGGAAGCACAGCAAGTTAATGTCTGTGTTCAAGAACCACTTCTGGACATACTTTTGATGAAGAGAAATAGAATAAATGAAAATAATATAGAAAAAAAAAAA
>NDXB01015106.1:0-24292 GCA_002631895.1 Agapornis roseicollis | reverse complement strand
AAAAAAAAAAAGAAGAAAAGAAAAAAATAAAAAAAAAAAAAAAACCAAACCAACAACCAAAAAACCCCAGAGACAAAAGTGTAGCTTCAAATCAAATAAAAGCTCCATGTAGCTTTAAACTGATTGCAGATGGTTTGTGCCAGGCAACTTTTGTCTTTGCGACATCAGACACGGTAATTTTGGCTTGGCTGTTCTGACACAAGCTCCTTAACATTGCTATCATTATATGTGATTATCTTACATGCAATCACTCAGTTATCTAAGATTGCCAGAAGATACATTCTCAGCCCAGAAGTTTTATCTCTCCATCTAACATGATTTCCAATAGCCCTGCTCACAATGAGCATTGACCAGACCATAACATACATACTCTTAGGGAAGAGACAGGTAACTTTTTCTCTTCAATCTCAAGAGAAGCTGGCTTTGGGGAATTCACTTGTAACAGCAATCAAAGAAATATGGTCCTCACCAGTAATATACTTCTTGAATAATTAACAGGCTCAGTGGGTCAGCACTGAAAGAATTCCTGAGATGCATTCTTCAATAATGCAGCTGCAAAGGCCTCAAAGTATTCAGAGGTTTCTGCATGCAACTGATCGATGTAGCTTTTCCCTCTCAGTGGCACAGTCACTGACCTGCTAACACAATTACCAAGAAGCTAATCCCTTTTACCCTGGCCATTTACAGTTTTCGGGAGTGAGTTTAAAAGCCAGCTGAAAGATATAGGGACAGAAGCCCTACTGACTTCTAGAAGACTTCATGTTCTGATCATAAATCCCTTGAATGCTTCTGAAAGTATCCCAGCACACAGTTTCTCCATGGCTGAAATAGTGAACCAATGAGCTTAGTCCAGAGTAGTGTTGACATCAGAAAAAGTCAGGTCAAACATTTAACTATCTAGTTCCCAGCTCCTGATACTCAGCTGTATGTGACAGGTTCCCTGTCTCTGACCTGTCTTTGAATGCTGGCTGTCTACTGTTTTCTCTCATTCTATGGAAAAATGCTAAAATACTGGATTCTAAAAGATATCTGTCCCCTAGTTCATTTTGGCTGGTCATCACATCTGTGGATGTGCTTCCCAGAAGGCACATGTTACCTCTGTCAGGACATTGACATGAGATATGAATGCACCGGGAAGGAAGGGTGCAAGAGCCCTCTTCTCTCTTCCTGGAGATCATAAAGGAACTGTCAGGGCCATCAAGGCAGTTGCCTAGTTTGCCTGGCAAATTTATGATGCAATTCATTCAGAAGGACTATACCTAGCAGACGTCAACTATACGTATTCTCGGTATACCCATTCTCTGTCCCAAGCACTGCCTAGCATTCTTCAAAGATGACCCACAGGGAAGAGAAGCATAGGAGTGTGAAAGTCAGCAGGATTTAATCTCACACTGAGATCTCAGTTTAGTGCTAAAAAAGCAACACAAAAATAATTATCAGCAACTTTGATCTCCTAATATCACAACACTTCACCAGTACAATACAGCACTTCTGCAAAGTGGGTAATACGTTGGGTGGGGGTGGGGGGGATTAACAAATATACTGAGACACTGACATGCTAAGTCATTTGCCTACCACAGATCAGAACATGATTCACAGAATCACAGAATGGCTGAGGCTGGGAGAGACCTCTTGACGTCATCTCTCCCAAACCCTGCTCAAGTAGGGCCACCTAGAGCCAGCTGCTCAAGACTAGATCCAGGTGGCTTTCTAGTGTCTCTAAGGATGGAGACTCCATAACCTTTCTGAGCAACCTGTGCCAGTGCTCAGTCACCCTCACAGTAAAAATGTGTTTTCTAATATCCAGGCAGAGTTTTCTGTGTTCAGTACTCCCTTGGTGAATCCACGCTGATGACTCCTAATGGCTTGCTTGTCTTTCATGTGCCTGGAAATGGATTCCAGGACTACTTGTTCCATCATCTTCCCATAAATCAAGAGGAGGCTGGCCAGCCTGTAGTTTCTAGTCCTAGTGACATCACAAGCCCTTTGTGACTTCAGCAGGCTTTAGTTCAAGTTGCAAAGAAGTTGAGAATAGACCCTGCAACTTTGCCTTTTAGTGTTAGCCACCAAATGCAGCTTTTATTGTGAGGGTTTACACTGAGACAGTAGCTGCCTTCTGGACACAGGACAAGTAGAGCTCATTGTTTAAACAGCCAAGTAGTGAAGTGCCTTCCAGTATCACTTTTGAGGAAATGAGCAACAAAAAGGGTGTACTAAAACAGGCTCACTATGAAAAGGCACAGGACAGCAAGCCTTCCACAGCACACAGTTCAGGGGGATTTCTGTAATACTCTGGTTAACGCTTAAACTGAAATATTTCTCCCAAAGTAGAAAAACATCCTCTCTGCAGTTGGCTGGCTTTTTTTTTTTTTTTTCTTTTTCCTGTCTGATTGCATATTATCTCTCACTTGCAATTCCCTCCTCCTTTTTCATAACCCTGCAGTGAACAGATATGCTCTCACTCTTATATCCCTTTTTGAGGCCTCCTGGTATTCAGCCNTTGGCTGGTTTTTTTTTTTTTTTTTTTCTTTTTCCTGTCTGATTGCATATTATCTCTCACTTGCAATTCCCTCCTCCTTTTTCATAACCCTGCAGTGAACAGATATGCTCTCACTCTTATATCCCTTTTTGAGGCCTCCTGGTATTCAGCCTCTTCTATTAAAATCTCGTCTAACTTCATTATTTTTTAAATACTAAAGAGAAAAATCTATTCCCCTTCCATTGCATTAATTTATTTCTTGACTACATGCATCATTCAAATGCATAGTCCAATTGTACAAGAGCAAGATGGAAATTCAACTTTCACATCATATTACAACCCCTTCTGGGTTGTGTGGCAGGAAAGAGAAACTAAATATAGAAATTAAATAGCTTCCATAGTTAATCTAGATTAAATTAAAATTTTAATATTGAAATTAAATATCTAACGTGGCATTCAATCAGTATACTAATGGGATTATATTTAAAAATATGAAACAGAAAATAGAACATTCAATATTTTCCACCCTGGAGCCTGACTCTTAGGATCTGTACCAGTTTTTGCATAGGTGCCTGTAATTCCTTTCATCCACCTTACCAGACAAAGCAGTTTAAATTACAGGAAGGCTTGGCCACAGCCCAGCTGAAGATTTACTGCTGGGTCTCTTCTGGCATGTACAACATCTGGCACAGGACCCCACTGGCTGAAAGTCAGCTAGGGAGACACTGAAAAAGCAAAGCCTCCGCCAGGCCAGCAGCAGGTTGCCTCCTGGCACAAGCTGCTCTATGATGATTTAAATCCAAATCTCCTAGAACAGCTGTGCTCTATTGAGGATTATTACTCTTTGCTTGAATGCTGGCAATGGCTTGCTCTTCCACAGACATCTGCTGCAAAAAGCAGGTTAGATAACAGAAGACCGTTTACACCAAGAACCGCTAAAAGTGATTCTCAGCTAGGGAGCAGCCCTTTATGTCCACTCCCCAGAAGCTGCTGCGTCTCCTTCCTCACCTGGGACATCTCTGCACTTTGGAAGCACGCCCTCATCTCATCAGAATCCAGAAGCTCTCAGCTCCCCTTAGCCCTGCCTGCTCTATAGGCAGTGACCACACAGCCCCGAGGCAGCTGGCCATGGCAGCAAGCTCTGGTGAACCCATCACTGCAGGGACCCAGGGCCTGCAAGCAGCAACTCTCCCTTCTAATGTTTCATGGACTTCTTTCCATCAGCACTCTGCAGTATCGGTGCACAAATATGGGAATCCTCACATGCTTTGCACCTGTATATCCTTCAAGGCTTCTGCTCACTGCAGTTCAGATAATGGACACATTCAGGTTCCCCAAGTAAGCTGCATTCCTCAAGGTACTAAAGCTCCCAGATTATCTTGTCATAGTTTTGCTAATGCCAAAGGCCCACAAAGCTTTCTCTGAGTATATTCCTGCACCCAGATGCTTTAATAATTCATTATGTCAGCAAATCACAGTGTTGGCACAGCGATGCTTTAATATTAAGCTGCTGTAAATCTGGACCAGATACATTCTGCTGAGCCCAATGAAAGGAAAATAGCAATAACATGACAAGACAGCTGATATATTCAGTACATTTGGAAGGATGCTTGGAAACCCAAATACTTAACAATTTATGTATCACTTCTGCAGATGCTTAAGGAGGATTTGATTTATTTGAACACAAAGGTAAGCTACTAATAAGGTCAAAAGCATCTATGCATTTGCAGTACATAGCACAGTGGTTTATATGGAAGCAAACCCCACAAGACCATATGTATTTCTTTTACAACAGGTTATATAATTGCAAAGTAATTCCTCTCACCTACTTCCAGTTATGTCAGACACATGACACGGGTGACAGAAATGAGAGGGAAAAAAGTCCAGCTGAAAAACCCCACATAATCATCCCCATAGAGGGGAAAATGTCAGTCACAAGCAGACCTCTGTGGCAGAACACAGAAGGCTCCAGTACCACAGAGAATCATTTCATGCATGCTCTGGAATGGGGAATGGGCATGTATAAAGTTACAGACTCCGAGCAGAAAGCTGTGCCACAACTGTGTTCTTAGCCTGTTTGGGTGTGCTTCATTACCACTGGTAGGAATAGTTTTCAAGCATGTTAAGTTTTTCTTCATTTCAGTAGAACATAGAATATGTGAGTAAAAAGAACATTGAGTTTGTGCAAAAAAAAAAAAAAATGGCATTCCAACAAAGGGTAAAATGGTGGGTCCCAGAGAAAAAAAGATGTAGCTAGAGTAACAAAAAAAAGTCCTGTGATACAAAGCACAGCACACTAGAGTTTGAGTCATTTAAAAATCCCCACAATTAGAGAGTGAGGCAACTCACAGTTCAAGAATCATAAGCACTATCATTGACTACTTTTGCTTACACTAAAAAGCTGGCATGCTGAGATCTCCCATTCACAGATAAGAGCAAAAGGCCTTACATGTAGACCACAAAGCTTTATCCGTATCTCCCATTGCAAGTTTGTACCAACCCTTTCTAGTTTCCTTTGCTAGTTTCCTCCTAAAATTAATACTGCTTTCCAGACACTGGGTTCACCTGTCCCTTGACCTAATCTCTCCCAAAGGATTATAGAACCACTAGTGTTCCACCAACAAAACTAAATGGTATCTTATGCCTTCTTGTTTCTAATAACTTGGCTAAAAATCACACACACTTACAAAACTCAAACAAATACAGGTGGCTTTGGCCTCCTAAAATATGCATTTGAGGTTTCATATATGGAATATGAAATTAAAAATTCCCAGTCTGGAGCTCTATGAAATTCCAGGTGATAGCCGATTAACTGAAAAGACAGAAAGGTGTTTCATCTAGAGTAATGAGAATCTTCCAACCAATTGCAATGAGCTGCAGCACCTGAATATAAATATGCCTTTCAAAGAGAAGTACATTTAAGCTTTAATATTAAAATAGCCTGTGCATATTGATATCAACATAGCAAAGCAGTGAAGCTTAAAGCATCCTTTGACAAAGTCACAGCCCAACATAAACATTGCCTGTAAAGGCAGCATAGACAATAACCCGTTGACACCAAAAGATCAGTTCTTCGCTACTCAGAGGACTCAGAGATGACCCTCATTCACAAGCGGTATCTATCCACAAACAACCTTTGTTAATCTGTACTTGCATCACGCCCTAGGAGAGGCACAGCCTCAGCCTATCTTTCTGCTTCGAGCCTCAGCTTGCCTGCTGTCACCAGCATCCTGTTCCCAAACTCATGCACTGAAGAGCTGAGGGAAAAGTCTCTAAATATCCACATGCAGAGGGAATTCCCCTACGGATGCACTTCTATTTCCCTCTGCTCTTTGTAAATGCTGTTCCTTGAAATGAGATGGGGGTAAGGATGGAGGAGCCTTCCAGCCAGGTACCTGAATGCCTTGCAAGCTTTTGCCATGGTGCATCTTGCAGTGCCAGTCCCATACATGTCAGAGCAAGGCATCCGTGGGCACTGCCTCTGCAGGAATGGGACAAATGACTGGTACTGTGGAACAAAGAGCTGTTCCTCTCTGCCGTGGTAGGGGCCCAAAACCTCACAGTCCTGTTGCCAAGGAGCAAATACTTCAGAGGAAATTTTGTTTTCGTTAGTTTCATGTGTGTCTTCTTGCCCTTCACAGTTCAATGAAACTCTTATCACTAAAACTCAACAGGTCTACTTCACAATTCTCACAATCACTACCAAATTTCTGATTGCAAAATGCTATATATTGATCTTGTGTCCTTGTCCTGCCTGTTCTCATCAGCTATAGCACTCTGCTATCACAGCTAATGGGTCCTGGGTTTAGTTCAAGTGACAGATATCTACCTTTTCAAGCTGACCTTATCCCACAGCTGCTGTGCTTTACTGTGGGAAAGAATTATAGAGTCATAGAATCGTTGGGGTTGGAAAAGACCTTAAGTTCATCTAGTTCCAACCCCTGTGCCATGGGCAGGTGCACCTCACACTAAACCATGCCACCCAAGGCTTCGTCCAACCTGGCCTTGAACACCACCAGGGATGGAGCACTCACAACTTCCTTGGGCAACCCATTCCAGTGCCTCACCACCCTAACAGTAAGGAACTTCTTCCTTATATCCAATCTAAACTTCCCCTGTTTAAGTTTGAACCCATTACCCCTTGCCCTGTCACTACAGTCCCTAATGAAGAGTCCCTCCCCAGCATCCTTGTGGGGGATGCTAGAATCATAGAATCATAGAATAAGATCACTAAGTTAGTTAGAAAATCAGGTGAGGAGCTGCTTTGTGAGAACTTTTCTACTTTTGCTCTTCTAATTTGTGGGAACTATTTTTTTTTTCAATTCATTCAGCCATAGAGATAGTTAGACTGGAGGCATGCATAGATCGAGTAACATGCATGAAGTTACTAATTAAAGCTCGTAACAAACTGCAGTGGCTTCTTGCCATATTAAGCTTGACCTCTGTTTCTTCTTTAGCAATAGATAGTGAAAATGATTGTTTGATCAGATTGTTGGACCCACCAGACCAAGATGATAAGAGGCAAAAGCTCCAAACAGGCTTGGTGTCAGCTGTCCTGCTTGTCTGCCAAAGACACCAGTCCAGGAGACTAACGAGCTTTGTTCTGTTCTGCTGAGCTGCCTGGGATTTATAGATTACAGTGGGGTTAATAAACTTTGTTTGCAAATCCCAAAACACAGTACATAAACCCCACAAGTTTATAGGGTAGCCTAACCCTCAGGGCTAGGAAAGACCTGGGGAAGCAGAAACATGAGTAATCAACTTCTGAGGAAAGGAAAACTGATGAATGATAAAAATTCCTTCCTTTTTACAGTGCTGCCCTCAGGGAGAGAGACACTCCTGGCTTTCTACAGAAGGCAAAAACTGAGAGCAAAGAGGGTGTTGGGGGGGGGGAAGGTGGTGGTTGTTTGGTTTGGTTTGGTTTGTTCTGCGTTGCTGCAGAGATACAAAACTTGCTTCCCTAATCAAGTTATGTTTTGTCTAATGCTCACATTTGCCCACAGCCTCAGCAGTAAGGTAGAAAATCTGCAAAGCTTCCCTCTGCATGTGGCTCTGTGGTTGATCCGATGCCTAGAAAAGTTCTGAGATACCTTCAGGAGATTGTGCTGGCAGGAGGAATTTATGAGTCCTGCTGCATCTCCTCATGCTCCTCTTATCACCCTCCCAGTGTGAAGGGTACGCAATGAAGCAGGTAACATGGGTAAGCACAACCTATTATAACATTCCTGAGGGTCCCTTCATGCAACTGGGACTAACTATTGGCCCTTCAGGTTAGTTTGAGCCAGCACTACCCCCACAAGAGGGCTTGAAACAGTCTTTGATTCATTTTCCTTGCAGGATCTATCTCCATGTACTTTTTTGAGTCCACTGTTTCTTGTTAGCCTCTGTAGCAACTTAACACTGGTGTCTTAAAGACTCAACCACCGCATCATTTTAAAGGGTGATCATGAAGGCCGCAGTGAACTATGCCCTACACTCAGATTTCACAGAATCTGGTGGACCACAGAACTGCAGGAGGGTTGGAAGGGACCTCTGGAGATCATCTAGCCCAAACCTGCTGCCAAGGCAGGGCCGCCTAGAACAGGTTACACAGGAATGCATCCAGGCAGGTTTTTAATGTCTCCAGAGTGGGAGGCTCCAGTCCCTCCCTGGGCAGCCTGTTCCAGTGCTCTGCCACCCTGAACTTGGCAGATTTATTACATCTGTACTCCATCACCATTAATCAGGGTCCACTGGAGACTGATTTATCAGAAACAGATATTACTGTCTGTGTGCTGAGAAGCCTGAGCTTCTTGATCAGGTTAGGACATCTGATGTCTTCTGGTGTTGCAAATGCATCTGTGAAGAAATTATAATCTCCACAGAAAGAATGGCAAGATGTGGTGAAAGCAGCAGGAGAATCACATGGCTTGTAAGGAGCTGGCACAGCTATGCTTGCTCATCTGCTCCACAGCACTGTGCCTTACAAGGAGTGTATGACTGGTTCCCATCTGTCTGAGGTAAAAGCCAGCAGAAGAGTCACACCATTTAATTTTTGGCAACAAACACTGCTGCCTAAATAAGGAGCATTAGGCTCTCCAGTTAGTCTAATGAGGTCCCTCCAGGAGCAATTCAGTGTTTCATATGGTGTGAAACCTTTTAATGTAATCTAGCTTTGTGGCTTTTGAAGCTAGAATCACAGAAATACGATTCCCTAATTACTAAGAAAAAAGAACTATAATTTCTGCCTTGCACATGTTCTAACTGCTTTCTGTCCCCACCTCTTCTGAACCAATTTGCCCACACCTTGTTTACATGACATGTTAACACAGCAGTGAGCAGCAAATTCAAAAACCAAAACACAATGACATATACCCTAATGTAATTTTTCTCATCAGAATCTATGTGATATTACTCATAACAGGAGATGCTACCCTGCTCACTGGAGACCACCATGTAACAGTATTGCTTCATTGGTATCAGTGCAGAAAACACTGAGAATTGGGCGAAGCCAGATATTTCTCTGTCTTGCACTGCTGTAAGAAAGGCAGCAATGAAAGAGAAGGGCAAAGCTCTAGAAGCAGGGAAACCCTCTTCATACCTAATGAATACTAGGGTTAGACATAAACTGATGAGACCTGAGGGACCACAGGTATTTGTAGATCACAAAGCAAGTTGCAATAGTGTCAGTCCACAGCCTGTTGCAGAGCTTGCAGCTCTCACCTAAGGGCAGGTAAAATAACTTTACTTGTAATTGTTTGAGAAGGAACCTAATTCAGGACATTTCTGCATTCAGGACATTTCTGTCAATAAAAACAAATTGTTCCAGACTGCTGTCTCTTCTTATTCGCTTTTGTTCATAGTTAATAAGCACTGCCTTTTCTACAAGTTAGTACAGGGAACTATATCAAACACACTTCAGTTTTGTCTGTCCACTGGCCAGAAAAGCCCAGCTTTCTGTTGGATCCCAGAGTAGGTTTTACTCTGCTTGACTGAAACATGTCATACCTTAATTCCAGGTACATAGGAAAGACATCTCCTAAAGTGAATGCCTGTGATTCCTATAGAGAAGGCAGCAAGATAGATGGACAGACCAGCCTGCCTGAGGCTAGCTGTCTACACAGGATCCAGTAATCCCAAGTGGTCTGATTCAGCTTATTTAGCCACTGAGTGAAATGGGTGGGTTTTGTTTGTTGACACTGCTCATTGATCCATTTTGCACTGCAATGTAATGTAGGGTATCTCTAAACAGTTTGAAATCAAACATGGCCCTGTTCTCCCTGTTGCAGCCATCTCCTTGGCTACAAACTTGCTTTGGGCCAGCTGTTCTAATTAATGCCAATGGTGTTGGAATGCAGAAGGCATTGCCAAATAGTTTGGACACTTTAACAACACAAAATATTCATAATAAGCAGATCAGCCTTTCTGATTAACATAATAGCCAAGGAACTGTTCAGATTTCTTTGCCTCTGACCAGCAGTTACACAGATAGAGACAGGAGTCTCAAAATAATTCCATGTTGTGTCTGAGCACAACAGCGCTATGTTTCTTTTTCTTTCTTTCCTTTTTTCTCTTCAGAGAACACAAACTACCATAGCCCATGCCTGAGAGAAACAGCACTGCAGGTTCAACTGTGTATTTTTGCCACAGAGCTGCCTTCAGGCTTGTCTGGCCACATCAGCAACAAGATCCAGGACTGGACCAAGCTCATGCTGCTATGCACACACAAATGGAAAAAGCAGTGGGAAAGGGATTGTGGAGAGTTAATCTTGATGCACCTTTATCACCAGCTGTGAGAGGTTTTGGGAAGAGGTGTGTTGCCACCAGGAGGAACAAGCTCAGCACACCTCAACCCCTCATATGGGCAGAAGCAGCACCTCCAGCCCATCTTCCCAACAGCCTGGCACAGACTAAATGAGGCCATTGCAATTTTCCTGCCACAAACCATTTATTTCTTTGACTTGACTACAGCTGGCACTGTTTTCTCATGAGCCCAGGTTGGTGATGCAGGTGGGCTATACAGTGTGAGGTTCCAGTGTTGCAGCGCTGCTCCGTCTGACTGATTTTTCCACTGCATGTGCCCTGAAACATGGCTGTGGTTTGTGGGATCCTTTCTTCCCTTACTGCCTTATTTCCACCTGCTGTGTGCTTCCTACAAAACCATGATAAATACAAATCAGGGTGAAACTAAACAGAGAGCTCTACTAGCAAAGTGTCACATCCAGCAGATGCAGTGTGCTCACTGTCATAGCCTTCCACTGAATACAGTGATTGTGTGAGACAGATCTTGTTGTACTTGCTCTTCTCACCAGTTACTGTTAGTATGACAGCTTTCAGCAGAAGTCATAAGTCAGACAGGACCTCAGGGAGGCAGCTAAATACAGAGCTCCTTTGAGCATGGAGCTCGCTGCAATTGCAGCTGTTCAAACACTGAACATAATTAGTATTTTCCCCATTGACAATTGCCTGAGAGTGAGCATGATAACAAACTTTGTTCCTGATAAAGAGTCAAAATTAATTTCACAAGTTTATGACCATACAGATGGATATGTAAGTTCAGGAGCTGAAAATACTGATTTTCTATTTCCATGCCTTGTTCCTGTACTCTCCTGGGTCTTGTAAACAGCTATCATAAACTCTAACACCAATCAATGCACCAAGACTGGCATGCCAAACCCTATATATATCTGGCGATTCTTTTCTGTAGAGATCCAAAAGGGCTATGGAAAACTTGTTTCCTATGCAGCAGCATTCACAGACAGATCTGTGAAACATTTGCTTGGAAAAACATTTGTCTATCCTACTCACAGCAGATCAAATGCAGCCTGCAGTTACATCTCCATGGACAGAACTGCTCACATCATACAGAGTCCGAAGTTTCATGTTCTGTCAGAGATAGCCTGGGCTTTTAATAGGACAAAAGCTACAGATGCCTCAGTGCTAATATAATCTATTGATTTGCTCCTTCTACATTTTCTCATATGTAGTAGCATTCTAATCAGATAGATTCTTTTTGATTCTGCTTACTTCCTGGTATTACTACTACCAATATACACACGCTCACACACTAAACAGGAAGTCTGCTCAAGACACTGAAAAAAATGTTTTGTGATCTTTCACCTTCTGGTACACATAAGGAGGTTATGTATTTTCCAAGGTTTTTGGTAGGTACTTATGCATCTGGTCTTTTAAAAAGCCCTGTTCTTACATTTATCATATTTACTTGAAACATTAATTTGTCTTGAAAAATGCTATATTTACTCTGAGAATGAAAACTTCTTAAAAGATTGACAAATTCAGAAATCTTTATTATTTTTGAGGAATGTGTTTTTTTCCCCTTAGAAGTCATCTGTTTCTGTAGCTCAAAACCAGCCTGATACTGTCCTTCACACCTGGGTTACAATTTTGCAGTTGATGACTCCACTGGCAAAAAAGTGTAAAGACCTGTATGGAGGAAATTCCATCAGGCCAATTCTGTTGCCATTCCTGTCAGCAGGAATTAAAAATTGTGAAGTTGTTTTAATTGAGGATAGATTAACAGTTGGACTCGATAGTATTAAAAGGCTTTTCCAACCTAAATGATTCTGTGATTCTATGACTGCATTTTGTGCTCCTCCAGTCCTTTCTGAAGAGTTAACTTCTTTTGGCCAGGTTCTCATCTCCAGCACTATGAAAACAAGCAGATCCAGTAGAGTGAAAAGAGCAACCACAGATTTCTTTGCTGTAAAATACAATTTGAATCACCAGTTTCTTTTCAGCTAGTTCACACGTAAAGCCTGCTCACATCCACAAGATCCACAAGACTTTACATTGAACTATTACTGAATGAGTCGCAGAAACAAACACTGGCAGTAAAACATTTGTTAGGAGAAGAGGATATAGTCAGCAACAAAGGCTTATAGGTGTAGTGCCAGGTAATAACAATCTTTTGAAGGTTCTGGGAAATTTACTTTTATCATCTGAGGACTTTATGAAAGAAATGTTTTATTTTAAAGGCACGAGGAAGGAGGTCTCTGCAATCTGGGACACAGTGAAAACAGAAGTGAAGAAATAATTGAGTGGGTTTGACACACTAGAGCAGAGCAAAGCAAAAAAGAGCAGGGGCAAAGCACTGTGGGTATGGGTCATGCAGGACCAACAAAAACACAAAAGAGCAGATTCTAAATGCTGATCTTCAGCTGCCAGAAACCCTCCCCATATTTTATGCAGCCTGTGTCACTTCTATGTCCTAGCCCTGGCACAGGGGTATATATTTTTGAATCCTGAAAGGGTAGATTGGAGCTCAGCAAAAGCCCTGCCCTCTTTCTCCTGGCCCAGGCTGTACTGAACTGGAACAACCCATAAGGACATAAAATAAGAACAAACATTATTACCAAAAACACTACTAGAAGGAAATAGGAGAGACAGCTGGTCAAAGAGGGCAGTCCATGCTGCCTTCATCCTTTTCTCCACACAGAGCGTATCAGACTAGTGCCACTATTTGAGGGAGACCCTCCCAAAGAGCTGGTCTTTTCAAACTTCCTCTAATTTTTTTCCTGGAGGCTGTTAATTCTGAAAGCACAATGGGGTTTTCCATGGAGGGATTTCTTTGAAAACATACCAAATATTTCTGTTAATTCTTCCTCCTTAGGCTGCATTGCAAACTCCCATCTGTATCTCCTTCCTCAGATTGTAGCCTTTGAGATTGTGGCATCCCTGAAGCTCATCCAGGGGCTCAAACAGCCTTCCACTTCCCGGTGTGCAGCCTGTGACCCTGTCACACACAGGAGCAACCCTGCTGCCTTTACTGCCCAAAGGATTCAGTTTTCAGTCATGTGCATCCACTTGAATGTGGCTTCAAAACAAAGCATTTTTGTCTGTCAAGACAGCATCTTTTCAGCATCTCTGAGTCTCTTTGGTGCTAGGCACTCAGCTGAGAGGAGAGAGCACTCCTAGCAACACAAGCTCAGGATTTTGTGTGATTTTGCTGCCCAGATGATGTTTTTTATCACTTTCTCATGTGCCTAACACTTACATGCCTGCAATAAAATTCACTCACCAAGATAAAATCAAAGACCTTTTAATACCTCTTTTCTATTTTTTCTATTGTCTTAAAAATCACTCTTCACCCCATAAAACACAGCCTAGTCCCATGCCCAGTGTTACTGTGAGTTCCAAGCAAAAGCTACACTTATCTGAAAGGACAAATGCTAGCTAAGCACAGAAGACTCTGTCCTGCAATACTGCAGCTACTGATGGGGTGCTTTTGATCACTTTCATCTGTTTAGAGGATTGGAAGGCAGCATTTGAAGCTGTGAGCAATCAGCAACACATTAAAGAAGTTGAGCAACCTGACATCTCATAAGGAATATGAAGAAGCACCCCCTTCACTTTGCAGGTTTGCAGCATCTACACCACCCCGCCAGTCCTCCTCACAGGAACAGCACAACAACACAAGGCACTTGCTCAAGAATCCACTGCTAAAAGCAGGTACAGCCCTTCAGAGGACAGCATCCTTAACATCACCCTGCCTGCCTTCCCTGCTGCGGCTCCTACAGAAAGAACATCTCTGTAGAGACAAACTTAACAGGTGAAGGAGGTATAAAACAGCCCCAGAAAAGAAGTGCTTTGATCACTGACAAATCAAACACACTGAGCTGCTTTTTTTTCTTTTCTGCAGAGTCAATGCTCTGCCCCAGACAATGGAAACATTTCTGTGACTGTCAGAAAAAAAACCCACCTTGAAGTTTTACTGCTACTTACTCTACAGGATTTCTTTCAGCCACCCATCAGAAAGACTGCTTCCTGCCAAACCCACAAGGTGTTTTCTGTACAGAGTCACCTGTAAAAGTTCTGGTCTCATGATGTTCTCAGGCACCTGCCATAGCCAGGACCACTTTCTCCAGGGAGCAACAAATGCGTGCCCATTGAAACATGATCTACCATTCCAGTTTCTACAAGCAAACACAACAGTCTTTGGTTCAAGGGAGGAAACCCTTGCCAGCATATCAGTTTTCTGGGTAGCAGCAAACATGACTCATTGCTAAGATTTACAAGAGACAAAACCACAGGCTTGACACCAGTTTATGAAAACACAGATTAACTCGACTGCACAGTGGAAAATCAGGTTTCCTCAATTTCTACAGAGGCACTGATCATTCCCTGACAAGTTCCCTGTGTGCATGCAACCCAGACTGCGTTGCCCTTTTCTTCAACCCTACCCCTACTTATTTCTGTTACCAGTTTTGCTATTACTTTGCTACCTTTGACTGCCCTGGTCCACCCCAGAACAACTCTATTCTGGGCTTTCAATAATTTTCTTGCAGATGGTGGCTTCTTGAAATCTGCTCCTCTCTCTCAGCTACAAATAAATCTTCATATTCCCTTGATTATCCACTTAAGCACTGCCTTATTTCCCATCATTTGAGTTGATTTCAATGGGCCAGTGTTAATGGGTTGTGGTTAGCTGATCAGGGCAGCACCTTCCTGGTGTTTTGACTGTCACCAGTGATCACACTTTCTCTTTGGTAACCATAGAATCATAGAATAGTTAGGGTTGGAAAGGACCTTAAGATCATCTAGTTCCAACCCCCCTGTCATAAGCAGGGACACCTCACACTAAACCATGACACCCAAGGCTTCGTCCAACCTGGCCTTGAACACTACCACATAGCATGTCGCTCACTGTCACTACCAGACAAATGATGGCAACAGAACACCAGATTGCTTTATGAGCTGTCACTGTAAAAAAGGTGAAATACCATTCATCCTCAACCAGCAAACAGGTTTCTGTATTAGGAAAGGGGAGGGGAGCTTCTCATGTCATTTGACATAAATCTTCTTAGTGATTATAAATGTGTATGACTTGCTGGCCCGTATTACAGCAGCCTGTTCTAATTTTAATGTAATTTTTCATTAAATTAATAATATCTTTCTGGTTCATTTGTTAGAAGTCCTAGTTACTGTGGGCTGGATTACACAGAATGGGAAGATTTCCCACATCACTAGTTATCTCTGCAAATAAGTGTGTCCTGAAAACATGCTATGCAGTATCTTAATAGCTTTTCTATAAAACAAATGGGTACTACAAAATGCAACTGAACGTTTGCATGTGCAACAGCTAATGCAAATGGAACCACATCTTGCTCTCAGCTTCCAAGGCTTGCCTACACAAAATGTCCACTGTCACAGTGATTTTCTTATTAAAGCAGACTGCACAAGTCTCGCTTTCCTGAAACCACTGCACCCTGGACTGTGAGTCTCGTACTGTATCACTATTTGAACCAGATGTGTCATAGGAATAATTAATACCACAACAAGAGTGGACAAGACCTCAGGAGGTCACATCTCTTTCTCATAAGATGTTCCACATCTCTCCTACTAAAAAAGATGCAGCAGAGCTGTTCAGGTGAGAGAATCAAAGACATCAGCACTTGTGCTCATTAAGGATCCCTTGTCTTTATCTCATAGAAACATGTGGCAAGCCCTAGTGTAAACCCCAGAGCCTAGAAAATTAGGAAAGTTTGAGCTCAATGGTCTAACTATGGCAGAAGAGGAGAAAGCAGACTTTACATGAATTACAGTTTCACCACTTTTCTTAGGGGACAGCACATCATTGTTGTGGTTGAGGAAATCTGCTGTGAGGTGAGCAGGTTATTTGAAACTTCCTTGGGTAGCCAAAGGCTTGAGTCCATGGAGGCAGAGGAGAGAAGAGGCTTTTCAACAGAGCCCAGACCACTTGTCAGGGCAGCAGACTGAGCTCTTCCAGGGCAGGCCCAGCCAGTGCAAACCTGTAGCAAGACTGAACCATGGCAGCAGGGCACAAGGCCTGGCATAGCAAGTGTCTCCAAACTTGAGCAGGCTGGCCAAGCACAGCCACCTTTTCCACTATTTGACAGCACTGAGTAGCTGGTGCATGGTGGGTATGTAAATGATATTTCAGGTGGGCTGTAAAGTTTTCCTTAAAGCAGCCGTGATGACCCGTCTGAGTGGCTAGGTCATGTACTGCAAATGAAAGCACAGCCCAAAAGGTGGGATTTCAGTTTTGCTTAAAAAACTGACATCATAAGTACCCCAAGTTGACTAAAACATCCCTTTACCACCTTTACCCTCTCATCTCCTGACCCCCTGCTTGCAGGAAAGCAGCTACAACAAGAACTTTTCCCCCCTTTGCCACAAACTGTAGTTACAAACCTTCTCTGTGAATCATTGTGAAAACCTGGAAACCGTGTGGGTGCTATTTGCAAATTGCACACTCACCACTCACAGGCAGTGCCTCCTTAATGAAGTGCTGCCACTCACAAAAGCAAAGGCAGTGAATTTGTTTAAAAGGAAGGCTCTGTTTCGGGATTGCTTTCATCACCAGCTGACTCACTGTTTTGAAGGTCACTGTCTGAAGAGATGACTAGATGAGATTTAGGTATCAAAGATCCTCCCAGGGCTCTCGTGAACCACCAGCAAAGAGTAAAATCATCCCTACAACACAGAGTATGTAAGTGACCTTTCCTATTTGTCTTCTTTATGATAAGGCTGAGTCCAAAACATTTCAGTGGCTCTTTCAGGTCACTACCATGTGCTTTGGGCAGGGCTGGTAAGTACTTTGTATCAAGTACTTCTGGACAAAATTAGACACACTGTTTTTCAGGGAGTTTTCCTAATAGGTTTTCATATCATGGACACCAAGATAAAAAGTGAGATGGAGCATCAGGCTTAGTAAGGCAATAAATAGCACCGTGATGCATTTGTTCTACTGCTGCTACAGAAGCCTGTAAGCTAAATGGATTATGTGGGGTTTATTCTTATTTTCATGTTTCCTTACTACAGGCTGTACCATTTGCAGCTTTTGTGTATGCAAACTGCCCTAGATGCTGTGTGTCTAACCTACCCCCTCATGTTGCATTTGCAGGAGCATTATACACAAAACTCAAGTCAGCAATTTTCAGGAATTAAAACTTCCTGATATTTTTCACTTCTCTTTACTGTTTGTCCTCATCACTTTGCCTGCATTCAGCACAGTAATTTCTCCAAAGTTCAGTTTTACCCAAGGTTCAGTGCTTCCAGTGTCAGTGCCTGAACTAGATGGCTGCATATTTTGCAGCAGCTTACTTTGCAGCATGGCAGATGGCTTGGCATCAGCAAACAAACCACACATTTCACTAAACAGTAAAAAAAATCCCTTTGATAAGTTACATGTTTTATTAACTTGAAAGAGTTTGCTATATTCCCCTTCAAGATTTCTATGCATGTTATTTCTACATGATAAAAAGCAGTACTGCCCACAGACATTAGCTGGGAAATCACAAGAGTTCAACCCCAATGTGAATATAACATGACAAATCAATTTGCTACACGGGTAAGAAACATATGCAAATGATGGCTAAGTTGAAACGGAATGAAAATACCAACAAATGTAGAAGGAAGGAAAGCAGACCTTTGAAATCAAGAGGAAAGATTACAATGAACATTAGGGAAGTCCCATTTTAGGGTAAAAATGTTACAAAATTTACCTAAGCTTCAAAAAGTGTTTGGTTATGTGCATACATGAACTTCTACATTCAAAGACAGAGGAATATGATCATGGTGCCAAACCAGTTATTTATTGTCTTAATTAATAATATATATTACTTTATATCAAGTAGCTGTATCACCTTAATGAATATATGTTTGCTGGGAACATGGTACTCAAGCTGCTGCTTCCTACCATTTGTGGAAATACCAGGCTCAGATTTATCATTAAGTCTGTCATTCATTTCTGACATTTTCTGGTCATCATTTGTTAACCTATTATTAAATTGATCTAGGCTCCTGTAAAGTTTATTCATATGTGCTAAAGTACTCTTCTGTCCTACCTCTAGTGGTTACTATGTATTAAACCCTATATTGTCTTATGGTAACTACCATGTCTAGACCTCAAAAAACGGCTGTGATTAGATGATAGCTCTTACCCTGGAACCCCACAGTCATGGTAATCCCAAAACGGTGAGTTCTGATGCTGTTAACAAACAGACACACAGCCTGTACTAGAAAGGAAGAGACAGTTTTGATCCAAAGGGTTTGCTTTGCCATTGCAAATGAGAATGGCTCAACATCACTTGCTTTATAAAAAGTTAGTTACTTTTTTGTGCTACAATATCAGCACTGCATTTCTTCAGGCACTCCTTTTTTCGGTAAATTCTAAACCACTCCCTTGTTATTCTTTTATTATCTATCCTAAAAATCTCCTCATTGTTCCAATGAACTATAAAATATCTCTCCTCTTCTACTCCAGAAAAAGAGTTTGTTCCAGTTATAACCACTGTCCATCACAACCCCTAAGAAACATAATGATATTTCTGCTCCTCCAAGTGTGTTGGACAAGTGCAGGAATCTCATAGGTGTTTCCTTTTGTAATATGTAAGTTTAATTTTCAATCCTTGTCCATAAGGGAAGGAAAGTCTAAAGGAATATATGGTGGACCTGGCTTATAGGCAGAAGGGTGACAGGCCCATGTCACTACAACCCACATTTGCAGGAGGACAGAACGGGTTCTCCAGTCAGTGAGCAAGTCCTTGGAGAGAGAAGAAGGAGTTGCACCTGTAAAAAAAATAGATAATTTTTATAAGAAGTGCATATGAGTAAACTGAAAGCAAGCAAATATAGAAAGATAATGAGCAAACTGCCATTAGGAAATGGCTTTGGGCATAACTTCATTAGTTCTCTAAAGGTCTCCAGAATCTACCTGTGCAGTACAGTTGTAGAAGGATTTAATACATTCGCTCTCTTAGTTCCACTTCCTGGCAGACTTCATGGTCCTGAGTTCTGCTGGCCCCAAATTCTGAAGCATAAAATCATGTTTATTCTAGCCAAGCTCAGCTGTGCAGTGGCCCTGTCGTCAGAAGCAGCTCAAGAGATGCTCTGCAGGTTTCTTGGTCATTGCAAGATAATTATGTAGGCTAGAAAGGAAAGAAGCACAAAATAAACAATAGACAGGGCAAATAAGGACATGAAGCCCCTAATCAGTACCTATGAGGTAGATCTATCTCTCTATGAGATCATAGTGAAAACACACACACGCATACACACATTCATCTATTTATACCCATCTATATTAACTGGCAGAATATACTGAGCAGAGGGTTCATTTCTTTAATACTGTGGGAGGAAGCCAATAAAAGCAATTAGAAAACAATCCTCTGTGTGACTTTCTGGGCTGATGCATGCTGCAGACATTCCCAAAACTGATGGAGACAGTATGATTAATTTTCATAAATTATTGAACTAAAAACAGCTTTCAGCATCTAGAAATAAATATCACATTGGTAGCTGTTGCATTATTCACTATTCACAGGCTGATTGAAAATCTGTGTGCTAAGCAGTGAGTCAAATGTTTGTTCATGTCAGAGAGGTAACAAGGACATACATATGCACTGAGCCACAGGTTTTTCACAGGAGCCTTACTTCCTAATAGAGGTACCCCACTTACTATTTACTGACAACTTGCTTTGCAAGAATCATTTCCACTTTCAATACTAAAGATGACATCAAGTCTCAGAATTTCAATATTTATTCTGAATGCTGCAGTTTTGTGCATTCCAGGTGAGTAGCTAAGTCCAAAGTTTCAGCTCCTGTTCATATTGTTTTCTTGCTTATTTTAGACCACAGGTTTGAAGAATACAGCAAACTGGTTTTCCTTTCCTCTGTCAAAGGTAGTATACACCTTGGTAATTCATCCTTCCTGAGTTCATCAGGACGTTTTTTGCAGACAGGTATTGCAGAGAGGCTACAGAGTAGAATTTATCCAGCCACAAAGGCAGAGAAGAGTGCCACGCAGGACAAACCAGAAGGGAAAGATGAGAAAAGGAGTCATCAGAAGGATATATGTATTTTGGAGAATATTTAAAGAGCATATACATGCTATCAGGTTATTAATATTTGGTCAAACCCTTCCTGAGACTTACTTGTTACAATCCCACAGTGACTACACATATTTTCACTGAGAAACTCGTAAAATGTTTCATCTGAAAACCACTGTTTTTCATAGTCAAGTGACTCCAAAACCAAGGGGAATCTTTAAAACCTAATTTTTTTTCATAGGAAAGTCAACGTGGTCACAGAAGAAATAGTCAGAATTCCAGTGTCATGTAGAACAGCAACCCCAGCAGATATTTTCTTACAATTTTACTGCTGACTTCCTCAAAGTCCCACATAGTTCAATATCAAGCTCAGAGCTTTACTCCAGATCATAGCATAATTAGCATCCAACTGACACTATTTAAATGGCTCCATCATAGCATAACCCAACCAAAACTAACTTATTTGTACTTCTAAATGTTTTTCCCCAGAGATATTCTGCACCTGTGATGTCTTGTCTTGTCTTCCTCAAGTATCAGTCATGGTTTGCTCTCACACCTGGTTACCTACAGTTCCAAAACCACCAAATTCCGGGGCTGCCTGAATTTATACCTTTATACAGATGTGGGAGGGGATGGAGACAAAAGCAATACTACTTAAACAATGGCTCACCTGAGCACAATAAAACCCAGCATACACACAGTAGCACTATTTTGGCTATATTTAGGCCCACAGAAATTGCTGTTTCTTTACATATGAATCCATGAAGAAGGTAAGGCCCCAGTCATGTGATACAGGCATTGGCCCAAATCTTAAACTGGAGAACTGGAGGTCATCTTAGATAACCTGCATTTTCAAAAGCAATAAAAATAGCAATGGAAAAATACTGAAAAAAGCTAAAAAAACAAAATGTGTTTTGGGGAAAAATAAAAAAAAAAAAAAAAAAACAAAAAAAACAAAATTTTTTTTGGGAAAAAAAAAAAAAAAAAACAAAAAAAACAAAATTTTTTTTGGGAAAAAAAAAAAAAAAAAACAAAAAAAACAAAATTTTTTTTGGGAAAAAAAAAAAAAAAAAACAAAAAAAACAAAATTTTTTTTGGGAAAAAAAAAAAAAAAAAACAAAAAAAACAAAATTTTTTTTGGGAAAAAAAAAAAAAAAAAAATAAATAAAAAAAAAATTAAAAAAAAAAAAAAAAAGAAGAAAATCCTCCGAGCAATTCAGATTTTATATATGCTCTGCAAGGAGCTCACCCCCACCTTTATGCATTCTCTACCTTCTCTACCTCTTCACAGCCTCAGTGTTCCCACACACTCTTCATATCTCCTAACCTCTGCAGCTGCCCTGCAGACCTCCCTCTTCCCTCTGCTAGGGCCTGGCCTGGCTGTGCCCTGGGGAACATCCCTCTGTGCATCCCTCCCTCCCTCCCTCCCACAAACCCCCTGGAACAGCAGGACCTCTGGCTCAGCCACTGGCCCCAGAAGGCACTGTTGTCTTCAGAAAGCAGCCCTGCTCCCACAGCAGTATCTACAAACAGATAATTTTTTAGCCAATTTAAATGTGAAACAAATATTTCATAAATGAGGGCAATGTGGTTTGTCCATGGGGTCAAACCAGTTGACAGTCCAATGCAGCTGCAAGACCACAGTCCATTTAGTAACACTCCTGTTGCCCTAACACATAAAACACCCTTTCAGAGTCATTAAATATTTAAGATATTTGCCAGCGGAAGTGTAAAACTGATTTCCCATAGAGGCCATTCCTGACACTGGAAAAGAAGCAAAAACCCAGCTAAGTCCCTGGAGCCACAGAAAGAAGGGATCAATCCCTTGATGCCAAGAGCACAGGCAAGTGTTCCTGAGACAACCGTCAGAATTACTAGCAAAAATTACACCTTACTTCTTTTGCTCGTTCACACTTTAACCATTTCTCTTTCCTCCTAATATTTAATTAAACTGTAATCTTTCTCTGAGGGGGCTCCCAAAGAGCCTGACAAACTGGAGTTTAAAACTCTGTTTCAGGAAATGGAAAAACAGTTTCTGGAACTGGAAAAGTTGCTGGCAACTGTCAAGAATTAGGCTTCTGAGAAAGCCTTTGAGCAAGCCCTGTCTATAATTTTTAAGGCAACCTGATGGCAAGAACAGGATTCCTATGGAGGCAATGAACAGTGAGGAGAAATACTTTGAGGTCTGAAGTGGGATTGTGCTGGGAGACAAAGTAGGTACGTTATACCAAGGAGCATTCAAGGTGTGACTGTGAAGCACCAGCTCCTCTTCATTAACTTCAGTTGCAGATGCTGCTTTTCAGTAGCATAAGACAGATAAAAACTTCACTTTGTCTTTTAGACCAGACTAGGTTTATATCACTGGCTGTTAACTATCCCTCAGCTTGTAAACCAAGCCCTTCACTATGTGTATTAGTACAGACGGCTGTAGGATGAGAGCTGACATACAGCATGCTATTGCTGCAGGACCAGCAATCACAAGTGACAGACACAGACTCTTCTCATATACCAGAGCCAGGAGCACCATTAGCTGTGGCTGACACCTGAGCCCTGGTACTTCGAGTCCCAGAGCCAGTTTGGATTGCTGGTGCTAGGTAATGCAAGGGCCTTTTATGTTTGCATTGGTCAATATGAACAACTTCCACTCCCACATGAATATAGCTGTATTTTTTCCTAAGTTGACTCTATGATTTTACCTGCAGCCCTGATCAAATGCATCCTTCCTTCTGCATAGTACTGACCATGAAAAATTAGGGTAATTCCCACAACAAGCCTCCAAGTTACAGCCAAACCACCAGTACCTTCAAATATCACAGGATCAAACATACTCCTTGCCAATCTGTTCCAAAGGCAAATCCCTTTGCTGAAAAATAATTAAAATTGAAATTCATCGCTAATATCTGGCATTATGTTCCAGCCACTAGACCTCCATTATATTTCCCTCTGATAGATTAAGCAATACTGTAGCAGCAGATTTGATAATTTTCTGCATTTATGGCTCAAAATCAAGTTGCTTTTTTGCTTGCAGCTAAAAATAAGGCAGGTATCTCCATTTATCTGAAGCACTGACATAAAATCTTTTTGGCTGCTTCTCCTTCCTCTGGGTGTTATTTTACTTTTATCTGGTCAAGTCACTCATCCATAACTCAGCTTCCTTTAAACATTCAGTACGTGGCTCATTCACGTCAGTGGGGTCAACTGCAGCAGTGACCAATGGCCTGGTGATGCCTTCCAGGACATCTCAGCAAGGAGACAACATATTTGCTTTTCTGTACATATCACACAAATGCAGAACATGATTGAATGGCTGGTAACAGCAGCAGACTCAATAGAAAACAGAAATAGAAGAATTTTGCAGGAGCATTTACCCAGCAGCAGACGAAAAGAGAATGAATCCACCCTTATAAAGACTTCAGGTCCAGTTCGTCATGAAGCAATAGAATCATAGAATAGTTAGGGTTGGAAAGGACATTAAGATCACCTAGTTCCAACCCCCCTGCCATAAGCAGGGACACCCCACACTAAACCATGCCACCCAAGGCTTCATCCAATCTGGCCTTGAACACTGCCAGGGATGGAGCACTCACAATTTCCTTGGGCAACCCATTCCAGTGCCTCACCACCCCTACAGTAAAGAATTTCTTCCTCATACCCAACTTAAACTTCCCCTGTTTAAGTTTGAACCCGTTACCGCTTGGCCTGTCACTACAGTCCCTAATGAAGAGTCCCTCCACAGCATCCCTATAGGCCCCCTTCAGATACTGGAAGGCTGCTAGGAGGTCTCCATGCAGCCTTCTCTTCCTCAGGCTGAACAGTCCCAACTTTCTCAGCCATGGGAGATGCTCCAGTCCCCTGATCATCCTCGTGGCC
This sequence comes from Agapornis roseicollis, assembly GCA_002631895.1. Classification (NCBI taxonomy): domain Eukaryota; kingdom Metazoa; phylum Chordata; class Aves; order Psittaciformes; family Psittacidae; genus Agapornis; species Agapornis roseicollis. The sequence goes on along the minus strand of NDXB01015106.1, from coordinate 154 downwards.
CTCCTCTGCACTTGTTCCAACAGTTCCATGTCCTTTTTATGTTGAGGACACCAGAACTGCACACAATACTCCAGGTGAGCTCTCACAGGAGGAGAGTAGAGGGGCAGGATCACCTCCTTTGACCTGCTGGTCATGCTCCTTTTGATGCAGCCCA
>NDXB01015105.1:0-19839 GCA_002631895.1 Agapornis roseicollis | reverse complement strand
AGTCAAAACACCAGCTACTAGAGAGAAGAAAAACTGACTGCAACTGCTGAACCCAGGACAATATGGGAATTAAGTTTCCTACTATAGGGAGTAATACAGAGAGCATCTCTTACATATATTGCCTATTAATTCTGTATTCTTACCAGTTTTAAATTGAACTTCCACAAACCAACCATAAATAAGTGCAAATAGTTAGTTTTCACCATCCAGAACTGTCCAAGGTTTAAAAAAAAACAAATTATTAGAAAGAACAGCATTTTTAAAGGCTGAATTTTATATATATGCAAATCAGAGAAATGCATGCTCTTTAGAAGTTTTGCTAAATCAGGATCTTAGCATACTATTTTGCTTATGTGAGCTTTTAAGCCCAATGAATCTACTCCAGAGTGGATGTTAGCCATTAAGACTGATTTAATCTAACAGCTCAAAACTACATAAGGCATAGGTGATACTTCTCTGTTCCTTTCCCTCAGTCCTATATGTGGTGACCTTTCCACACTTTGTTTTCCCTGGCACTTATCATTGACTTTGCTGGATCCAATTCAACTCACAAACTTTGTAGAAAATCATGCACTTGGATTTTCCATATCACCATTATTATTATTTTTAATTTAGCAGCATGAATCATACTTAGACACAAAGTGATACAGGAAGGTAAGAGATGGTAGTCATAAAAGTGATGTGAGAAAGACCACTTACTTGCTTACACATCACAAAGGCTCAAAACAGGATGTGTAATGTTATCTTCAGTAAAATGGGTGCTCAAGCTGCATGATACGGTCTTTAAACTCTAGGTCTTTGCAATTTTCTTTTTCATTTTAGAAGCTAGTTAAAGAATATATAAAACAACGTATAAATTGCTTTTCAGGGTACAACAGGGGGCTCATAAGAAAGATGGAGAGAGAGTATTTACCAAGATCTGTAATGACAGGACAAGGTACAACTGTTTTAAACTGAAAGAGAATAGATTGTGATTGAACATAAAGAAGATTTTTTTTCATATAATAGTGGTGAGACACAGGAACAGGCTGCCCAGAGAAGCTGTGGCTGCCCCTGGAAGCTTTCCAGGCCAGGTTGGATGGGGCTTTGAGCAACCTGGTCTATTTTAAGGTGAGCCTGCCCATGCCAGGGGGTTTGGAACTGGATGATCTTTAAGGACCCTTCCAACCCGAATTATTCTGTAATTTTATGAAATCCTGAAATATTAGAAATTGTGGGTTTTTTGGTTTGTGATTTCTGTTTTTTTCTTCCCTTTAGTATTTTTGATTCTTCTACCCTTTCTCTGCTACTACTGTATAGGCATGTAACTGTAAGTGTTGCTATCTGCAGTATGACTTCTTAGAGTTCTGAGGCATCCCTGAATTTGAGGTACCAACCTATATTCCCTCCATAGAATTGCTTAAGCTACTTGCTGTTTTGTCACTTGAGCTGCTGTGTTTTAATCTGTTGAGCACACATAGCGTTTGGAAGATCATCTCTGAGTTTTGAGACTGTGGAACATAAGCTCTGCATAATACCCCTTATCATGGAATGGTTTCATGAGACACTGATCCATCACTAGCTCACACATTGCTCAGCTGACTGAAATACTGGCTGCCACTAGGAGGAAGAAGTCTTTATTCCTATTCCTCTCTGAGCTGTCTTACCCTGTGGGCTATGCTGGTCCCAGAGGAAAAGCAGCAGAAATTTGAGAAAACATGGCAAATTTTGAGGATAAATGGATACAGAGAGTTCAAGTACATTATTAAAAATAATAAATAATATTAAAAAAGTCTTGGTAAACCACAAGATTTATTGAGGTATAAGAAGAAAAGTGGGGACAAAAGGGCAGGTCGAAAGCAGGCATAATAGCTTTTTGTAGTACTAAAGCCATTAGCTCAACTACAAGAGATACTAGAGCTAAAGAGATCCAGTGCTCTTCCATTTCCAAAGCAGCAGTTTGCTAGGTAGCATGCTCACTACTTCAGGAGCTAGGGAGGTTTAAATATCCAAGAAATAGGGGTGGGATGGTGAAATCCTACAGGTTAAATCTTTCCTACATGTTTATCACTCTGAACCACATCAGAATATTTTTGTCAGTGTTTGCAGATACTCAGACTCTCCAGTCTCTCTGTTCATTCCTCACTTGCCCTGTCTTTATAATGCTAGCTGTGTAGATTTTTTACTTTAAGCAGCAGAAAACCCTATTCCATTGGACTGTTACCTTCTGTAAATACTGCAGTAGCTTTGAGGACTTACTTTGGTAAAAGTGTGAGGAAAGAACTGGGAGTATTTGTGTGCTCATTTTCTACCCCTCTTCTCTCTTATTTTTTGCCTCTTTTGTTGAAATGATGAATATCTATTGTTTCAAGCTCACTCATGCAGCCAAGTTTTATATGGGTTGAACTATTAATGCTGATTGCTCCATCTTAGGAGATACTGTGCCACAAGAAATTCTGATATTTGGGGACTGAAATATTGGCAACAGAGATCCTCGGAGTTTGTGTTCAGAAACAAAAACAGAATTTGAAACAATTTATAAGTGTGTATATGTGTGTGTGCCTGTACATGTGCATAGATACACAGATTTTGAAAAATATATACACATGAATACCATATGTGTACACACATGGCTGCTAATTTATAACTCACCTTAATGACGTGACATGGTCAACAGCTCTAAATGTAACCTTCATATCACTGTCGCTTACTTCATGATCTTGCTTTTCAAGTAAAACAAAGAGAAGCACATTTAGAACAGAAAGGCTGCTCTGTTCACAGGATCTCTGCATGAGCAGCAGCTTTGAAATGTGGAGACTGGAATAACTTGTCTAATGATAGATTTGAATTAGTTTAGGTATTTGAATTGGAATATTTGTCTTAGTCTTCCTTTATCTCTCTAAGATATATACTTCAGCACACTTTTTCAATTAAAAAGAAAGACTCTTGGGCTGAGTTGCTAAATTTCAGCATAAATTTTTATTCTGAAGTTTTTAAGCGCCCCAAAATAGCAAGGGGGAAGATCATAACTGTCTGACACTACCTTATCTATATAGCTGAGAACAGCATCACTACAATAAAAGAAGATAGCAGTGTCTCCCATTGATTGTTGTTTGATGAATGTAAAGCAATTTACTGGAATGCAATTAGCATTTGCAATCGCATTACCATGGGGAATTTTTTTTTTTTTTATGCTGGCTTTGAATTGGAAAATCTATACATTTCCTGTCCATGAGTCACTTGTAAGGAAGCTTTCTTTTTTTGTTTCTTTCTTTTTGTTTGGGATTTGTTTTGTTTTGTTTTGTTTTTTAGGTTTCAGCACTATAATTCGTGGGATGCTGAAAGGAAGCAAACCTAGAATTTGTATGTTTAAAATTTGCTGAAGGACAAATTGTACAGTATATCTACTGCAGTAGATGACTTGGATTTAAATTTGTAAAGCTGTGCATTGCTGGGGAATTAGTATTTCAGGGATTTTATAGAAAGAAATAAAACTTGAAAACCAAACAGCTTCTAGATACAGATATCCTTGAAATAATTTTATAAATGTATGAATTTAAAAAAGCTTCAAGTACACAGATTAAATAAGCAAAGCAGTATGCTGAAACAATAAGATCTGTGTACAATGGCAGGGCACTAATAGTGCAAGAAGTATCGATGCTACTTTTTCACAAGCATTCAGATTGTTAACAAGAAACTCAAGTAGGTGCAGGTGCACTTATTTAAAAACATACGGTTCTGCATGTACATTAGGTGTGAATTTGGTTATGTCCCAGTTGTGATTATTTATTCATCACACAGAAATTATATAGAAATTTTAGAAAAAAATGCATATAGATATGTTGATTCACAATTTGAGTTTTCTGTGGACAGGCGTATGAATAATTGTCAGTGTTACTGGACGAATCTCAGCTGACATGCAGAGGGTATCAGTGAAAAGTATTTGTTGTAGAGGGCTGTCAGCATGCTCCTAGTGGTGACACATGCTTGCAATTGCAAAAAATAATCTCTGTGGAGCTTCTTAATGGCTTCTGTATGCTATGGACCAAGTACTGCTATCCTAACTCAAAGAGGATCACAGATAATTATTTCCATTGAGAACTAACTGTGAATGTTTGTTTTAAAAATACAGTTATTTTTAACACTGTCAGTTAAGTTGTCTTGCTATAATGATATATAGTGTGCCTTAATCACTTTAGGAGAAGCTTTTCTCTCATGTGTTTGCCCTTAGAGGTGTTACAAAGTCCCATTGTCTATTTCACCTTGTGTACCTTAATCTCTGTGAGGTGTAGAAAGAATTGCTGCTGAATTCCTGGGTCCCACTGGGATGTTATATTCTAAGCTTTCAAAGGATTTTTTTTTTTTTTAATGAAACTTCTAAAGAAAGCAAACCAGACAAGAATAGGAACAAAAGACTTTCTGTGTTTATAAATATAGTGCTAGATCCTGCCAGTTCTTTTTTCTTCTGTAAACTTCCTTCAATTATAGTGGTAACAATGGCATTGTGATAGTAACCTTTTTAACTGGGATTGGCATTAATATTTTAGTAGAGTTACAATTGCCTGTGTGCACCATCAACACCTTGCTTAGGAAAAAGGATTCTATCCTATTTATTGCCGTTCATTGCTTCAATCAGGCTATGCACTGGAATGTCTGCTGTCTTAAGGAGAGGCTAGAGGTATTGGGGCACGTCTTGTCCTGGTACTAGCCACATGTAATTTAGAAGGACTCACTAAGGTAGCAATATAGTCCCTGCTTCCTTCAGAATTAACTCTTTACTGCATTTTCCTTTAACATCAATAATCACTTTTTTCCACACTTTCTCCATGAGGCAAAGGCTAGATACTTTTGCCGCACTGACACAGCTTCAAATTTTCTGTCACTTAACTTCTATGGGGACCTGTATCTACCAATACAATATGTAAAATGCAAGGAGTAAGGTAAAATTTTGACTACATGAAAAGACACCTAAATCATTTTCTAAAAATAAACCCCATAGATTTTCTGTTTCTCTGGCTGAAATACCAGAGGCTTTGTACTGCTGAGTTTCAAGGCTGGATGTGTTCCAAATATATTTATTGCAAGCAGTTTTCTTGAGGAAGGAGATTTTTATTGTCTATATGTAAAACTTCTAAAGTTAACCTCTTCATGTATCACTTTTTCTGTATCATTTTCTTCTTCAGACCACAAATGGCATTACTGTGCTTTTAGTTTCCTCATCAAACAGTGCTAAAGCTAAAAGCAGATAATGGCTTTGTTCTGTACGAAGCAAAATGTTTTCTTTAATTTTGTGCTGTCATTCTGTATTTGTAAGGCTGGTTTGATACTTTCAAATATACGCATCCATATTCCGTCTTAGCTACTATTCTTCTTGAACAAAAGTGTTTCCTGGGCTTCAGTGGAATTAAGCATTTCATCCAGAACCTTCTGAAACTAAACTGTGTGTGCAGTATTGTAATTGAGTGCTGGGTGGTATGTACCCAGTGTCCAGACTGGGGAAGATGCTGCACTCTTGCTTTTTCTATTCTATGAGCAGTGATATACTGTGGCTGAGGGACAGGATGGCTCACGAACTGTCACCTGGCGCAAAGAGTGTGCCATGCAGCTCTTTAAGTTACTTTGCTCCTGTGTGATCAATGACTCCTGGCTCCCGATAACTTCAACTTAACAGGAACCAATGCACAGCAGGGGATAGAAGCCACTGTTTGTTTTATTGATTACCTGATTAAGGTTGGCTTGTCTCTGTGAAGGCACAGCTCTGTTTCCGGAAAGGATGGGACTTGAGGCCTCATGCAGAGTCTGCACAGGAGCAAAGACTGGTCTCCTGCCCTGTGTAAACTTGCTGCCATTGTGGGAGTCTCTGCCTGTTTTGATGAAAGACAGTATCAGCGGAAGCCCAGAACCATCATTTCACATGGAGGCAAGAGTATAAAGATCATATGGGAGGGAATATGGGATGCAATTGCTCCTGTATGTACAGGAAATAAACAGGAAATCCTTCAAGTGAGCTCATAAAAAATATTTTCACTTCCATGTGTGGCAGGGATCCTGACTTTCCCTCCACTCAATTCATGCCCTTCAAGTGTTATGTATGAGGATCCTTTAGACTATTTTTTTTCTTAATTTTAATTTTTTAAGGACCTGCACCAGAAGTAAAGAAACTTTGTGGTGCACTTGTAAGGTTAGTCTGTACTGAGGCTATGCAAGCTCTGTGCAGTGTTTTGATTTAATTTTGACCCTAGTTTTAAAATCAGTAGAAAGAACTGATTTGGAGATCTTGCCTCTCTACCTGATATAGTATACTGTCCAAGCCAGGGAAGGCTGCTATACAGATACAGTTACTATAAGAGCGATAGTGCAGAGGTATTTCATATGGAAGGTGGAAGACTTTAATTCAGTCTGAGTGATGAGTGCTCAAGACATGCTGGCCAGTTTCAGTGTTTTGAGAAGAGATTTCTGCAAACACAATTGGCTTTGATTAAGTTTGCTAGCCACTTGAATAATGAATATTGGTAAAAGTTGGAAGATTGGGAGTTGCTTACCTTTCTGAGGTTCAAAGACCAAATTTTCTATGTTCACTGTTGTGGAGTAGTGTGTGAAGTAACCATAATAGGTTGGAGCCATTTAGAAATGGCAAACTGAAAACATATAAACCTGCTTTCAAGGCAGCTCAACCCCTCTAAAAATGTCATCATCATTCTGGAAAGTGGGATTCATTTATGAAAATACATACCTCCTTTCTGTTAACTTTAGGAGGGTAAACCAAGAATATCAGACTGTGTCAGAACACTAACTGCAGCTAGAAAGCATTATTAACTTAATTTAGGAAGGGGTTTCCTGCCTTTAATGGTGTCACAAATGTCACCCCTAACTGCAATTCTTCACAATTTATATCCATAACAACCTGCTAACCTGTGTTTTCACTCCTTCAAGGCTGAATGTTACAGCACAGTGGTGAGCAGAATTAACTGACTGCAACTTTCAGAGTGTATTGTGTTCTCTGAGAAGCTGGTGGGAGCCTACCATGTGTACAGCAGGCAAAATTAGTAAAAAGTGTTACCCAAACACAGAAGAGACTTATGGTAACTAAAACATGTGGTAGTATGAAAACCTCAAATAGCACAGAAACTGTGAGTTGAGAGGCAAAAGTATTTCATCTGCCTCCGGGAAGTGAAACTGCAACAGTTAGCTCAGAGGAAAAGTTTGTAGAATGGAAAGGTAGGGCAAGTTGGAAGTCTAACAGCTGAAAAAAGAACTACCACAGTTTTAATGTTTGAATAGTGGAACAGCTAGCTATCAGTATTTTAGTGCTTTTAAGGACATCAGATCATGCAGAAACGGCATTTGTTTTTTAATACTTGGTATTTTATAGTTCCTCCTTTGTATCATTATGGATCTTACTCAACATTGATTTGGTACTGATAAATGACATGACCCTGATTTTGTTATAATTCTTTTATCTAAATCAAAGGTGTGATAATTCTGAGTAATTTATTAGAATTTTGTCAACTTTTTAAAAAATAGTTTCCTCTGTACCCATCAACTTTTAGAAAATATACATGAAATGTAATATGATAATGTTATAAATATATGGGGAGATTAAACTATACAGGACAGTTTATTCTTTTAAAAGGTGGGATTATAGCTGCCATCATGCTTAATATGGACTAAAATGAAAGACACACACACATATTTGTATTGATATTAGGAGAATTTATAAAGGCCATAAAGGAAGGACAGCTGAGCTGTCATCTCTTGAAGGACTGCAAAACTGGTAGGAATCTCCTGAATTACTGAATGTAAGTAGTAATGCTAGAACAATATTGTGCCATGCATGAGGGGGAAGCAGTAGTGTAGCAGAATTCTGGTACTGTATTTAGCCTTCACACATTAGGTGCACTCAGATCCACAGAAGATGTGGAAGGAAGTTCAAGGTCTGCTCCCAAAAAATGAGGAATTTTTAGGAAATGAATTATAATGAGGTTTTCTTGGATTCTTGTGTTTGTATATTAAAACAATGAAAACTTGGTAGTGACCACCCCTTCTCTCCAACGTAATGCATATTTGCTATTTTTTTTTATAATGAAATACCTGTAAACATTGAAAGATGCACTATTATAACCATAAGCAAAGGCTCTTGGAAAGAATAGAGTGTCAGAAATTTTAGGAATGAGGATTGTTAAAAATTAAGGATGACGTGAGATAATCTTTGATGTAGTACTGATTTACTCATGGTTCTCAGGGTAAAAGTTCCCAGTAAAAATAAAATGGCCAGCTTTTTCCTTTTAGCAATATAATCAGTCTGTCATATTTGAACTTCAAAAAATGCTTAATCCTCAGTTTGTGTTGGGTTTGGTGTTTTAGTTGTTTTGGTTTGGTTCGGTTTTCTTTAAACTATCAAAAGCTCTTGCCAGCTTCAAAGGTTTTAGGGCTTAATTTTGATTATGATATGGGTTACTGCTTTTTAAATCCAATTTGAACTGTATTTCATGTCTTAATTACTCAAGAATATGTACTTTATTTTTTTATCTGAGTAGTAAGAAACGTGAAAATATACTTAATATTCTTCAATATTTAGTAAGATTAATCACTGCACAACAAAGAATTTACTTTAAAATCTGGGACCATATGCCTCTGCAGATCTAAACAAAATAAATTCTGTTCTTATTATAAAGTAGAAAATTCTGCTTACTTTGTGTTTTTTCGTTTTCTTTTATAGTATATTCAATGTAATCTAGTTTGACTAGACATTAAAATCACACCACTTAAGTTGTGTTCAGGGTTTGTTTTGATTTTGTTACTATAACAAATAATCTTGCTGAGATCCCAGGAGAAAGAGCATGTGGGGTGTTTTGGTTAGGTTTGGTTGGTTGGTTGGTTTTTTTTTGGGGGGGGTTGTTTTGTTCNAGGGTACTGGTGTTATTACTGTTATTATTGCTATCACCAAACGCATGCCGAAGAGATCACCAGTTCTAAAAGCTGTCAGAGAAATCAAGCTGATGGTAATGTGCTTCCAGCATATTTAATTCTTCCTTTTTTTTTTTTTTTTTTTTTTTTTTAGTTTTATTTTGGGTATGCTCTTTAAGAAAATGTTTAATTTGGAAAGTTTTCTGGGTGCAAAAGGTGCTATGAAGCTGTTGAGTGATTTGAAATATTAAAAAATCTCTTATGGGAACAGATGAATGAGGAGTTGATTTGATCAGGCAGGTAGGAGACAAAAAGCTGTGCAGACCTGGTTAATTTTGTTCTAAACGCAACCATATCCTCAAGCATCTGCTACCTACTTAGTGCCTCTTCTTGTGAATTTGTACTATATTATGTGATAATATCTACATATTTCACTAAAAATTCCTTCTTTTGCAGAAGTAGTATGGGGTTTAATAAGCATTCAGTCTTGTCAGCATACAGGAAAGCTCTTTTTATTTTCTAGCTTTTGGAAAAAGGGTAGGAAGTGATCATATGTTTCAGCTGCTTTGTATTAAACATCAAATTCAGTAGTTCCCATGGGTGCTATTACATGTACTATCATAATGGCTGCTGTATTATTTGAAATAGCAGTTGATGAAGCTACAGTTTGTATGCAATAATATGAATGTTCCTGTTTGTGTGAGCTCATGCACATTCTTATCTGTGCATGAACATTTTTCAAATCTCTGTTCATTCTTTGATCATGTTACTTTCATGGGTAGTTCATGAACCAGACAAGGTCATTCACAGGAACTGGAAAGACTTGGCTTGGAAAACACAAAAGGTAAGAACATTGCCACCACCTTTACCCACCACTCCCCTTCCACCTCCCACCTCACTCTCTCCCTCCCAGAAAACAAAGCAAACCCAAAACAAGTAAGCATTTATCTAATGAAGTAAACAATGAGGCTTGCATGAATAAGTCATTGCTCTATTTGTTAAACTGATTGACAGAGGAAATTAAAGTGATATGCTAGAGTAGCAGCATTCCCCTGCCTCTGTTTTACAGTACTCTGCCTTGCTGATGGCTTGTCCTGTCACCTCTGCAAAGTTGCTCAAGTTGTTGTAATGACTTAATTAGAAAAATTAGGATACAGAAACTGATAAACAACTCTGTAGCCACACCTATTTATGCGATTTAAAAAATATAAATCCTGATGCCTAGGCAAACAGCTCATGATAGCCTACATTCACAGCTGGTTTTTAAATGGAAATTTGCTTTATGCTAATTGTGTGAGAGGTCAAGCCAGTTGTCTGTTTCACTGTAGAACATGTTGTTTCTTGTCCAGTGAATTTACATATGTGTTCTGTTTGACATTCATAATTTGACTTTTGAATCAAGAAGAATGTCCCACCAGTGATAGTTTTCCTCAGCATTTTTTTTTTTTTCTGAGGTTTTAAACTGTATCAAAAATAGCATGTAACCACTTTTCCTAAGCAGTATATGTGGGTACTTTCTGACGTGGACAGAGATTAAATGTTTACCTTCAGATGATTTGTTGACAAAGGGATATAATTGTGAAGAAAGTGCAGGTGTGTACCATAGCTCCATTGCCCTGGGCTAGGACAGTTTTCTTCCCAGTTTCCACTGTATATGTGGGTTTTTGTAGTTATGTAAATCCCTTCAATGAGTGAAAAAAAAAAAAGTAAAAAAAAAGTGGTACGACCTTTTAATGAGCAGATACTGAGCATCAGGGTGTGAAACATATTATAAGGTTTATCATAGAATTATAGGATCAGCTAGTTTGGAAAAGACCTTTAAGATCATCAAGTCCAGCCATTACCCCAGAACTGCCAGGACCACCACCAAATCATGTCACTGAGGGCTTCATTTACACAATTTTTGAACACTTCCAGGGACAGTGATTCCACTGCTTCCCTAGGAAACCTGTTCCAATGCCTGATTACCCTCTCTGTGAAGAACTTTTTCCTAATACCCAATTGAAACCTCCCCTGATGCAGCTTGAGGCTGTTACCTCTTGTCCTATTGCTTGTTACTTGGGAAAAGAGACCAGCTACGTCACTACAACCTTCTTTCAGGTAGCTGTAGAGAGCACTCAGCTCTCCCCTGAGCCTTCTCTTCTCCAGACTAAACAACCCCAGTTCCCTCAGCCACTCCTCATAAGACTGATTCTCCAGACCCTTCACCAGTGTCCTTGCCCTTTTCTGGACCCACTCCAGCACCGAAATGTCTTTCTGAACTGAACGCAGTGTTCGAGGAATGGCCTCACCAAAAGGTTTCCCAGACTACAGAAGTCTTCTGTAGTAGAGAAACAAACCTGTAGCTAGATCGTAAGTCATTCGGCATACTGGTTTTCTATTTGCTGTTTGAGACCTATTGAAAACAAAGCCTTCCTGATCTGTTTTGCTTCCATCATGATTTTCAGTTAGTCCAGGCCCCCTTGCTCTCTGTCCATTCTCAAGGCTCATTTACTGCTGCAGGAAACCTCTGAGCAGCGTCCCAGTTGCCCTAATGCAGGAGGTTACCTGCCTTCTTTCCTTTTTTCACAACAGTGCCATCTGCTTTACAGAGATTTCTCCCCACTAGACATGCTGGGTTGCTCTCAGAAAAAAACATACGTTCTCTCCCATCAGGAATTTCCATCAAACCAAGAGAGGTGGGAAAAAGGTAAAGAGATGACTGACACTGCCCTACTTCGTTTTACATTGTTTTAAACAATATGTAGCTTATCAAGCACTTGTAAATTGTGAACTGGAACTCAAATGGGTTTACAACAAAGTGAACATGTTACCATTTTCAACCTGGAACTATAGACTTCATACCCAGTCATCTTTATTAACACTTCTGCTGTTTCTGGTGGTGTTCAAAAACTAGTGATGCCTTCCTTGGCCTCTTGTGTTCTGAGAACAAGATGTTTTATGGTGGCAAGATGATTGTGTTGATGTTTTCTGTCATGCATATCTTCTTCAGATGTGGCCCAGTATGTTCATAGACACCACAACCTAATGTATGTTCATAGACACCATGACCAGTATGTTCATAGACACCACAACATAATGGTTGTGAATGTGGTGCAGGGTTTCTGGAAACAGTCAGTTTGGGCCTTATTTCCCATTTAATGACCATTTAATATTTAATATGCTGCCTAATGTGTCATTTTAGTTTTCCCATCTGTAGTTGAACTTGTTTACCTTGAGATGCTATCATATGTCATAACTACTGAAACTGCTAACAAATGAAAAGCAGTCATTTTATCAAAGCCTAAACCAAACAGAAATGAAAGACCAGTTTTTAAATGTAGGAAGTTATTTAAAACCAGAGAACTCACACCAAACTGTATGAATTATACTTACTCCAGATCTAGCCCTAAAAATTTTGTGGGGTTTGGGATATTTTTTTATTTTAAGAAGTTAGAAATCAAGTATTTTGCTTCTAAAATGTCATTGTTAATAAGAAAAGCAACAATTAAACAACTAAGAAACATTTAAAAGGAAAATGTGCACTATGTATATGTTCATGTTTTTTATGGAGTGGTTAACGACTGTATAGTTGTGATTGTTTAAGGATGTAAGTGGGGAAAAGCCTGTAAGGAATATATATTTTATTATAATAAAAATATGTATTTTATTAGAACAACTTATACAGTTGGAGGAGGGAGGCAGACAAGATTTCTGACACACAAACCCATTTTTCTGCATGTTTCTTCTCTCAGGAGTGCAGTTCAGAGACTACAAGATATGCTATACGTCTTTGTTTTTAGTTTGTCTTTCAAATTAATTTATCTAACTTGTACAAACATATTTCAAGTTTTGAAGAAGTTCAAGGTATAAAATACCTTTCCAGTCTTACAGGAATTTATTTCATACTTCACCTTTTCCAAATGACCAGTTCTTGTTGTGGGAGGGGGAAAAATGCCACTTGTGAACTTTTTCCTCTTGCTGTGGTGGTATTTCTTTAATTGTTTCTGTACATAGTCTAGCTGGTACCTTCTCTTGTCTGTTTGAGCAATAATGAAAATCAGTGTGCACTGGAACAGGACTTGAAGAGAAATCTGTGGGGTTTTTATCTCATTTACATTAGTGAAGTCAGCTATAACTCTGAACTCTATAGATTGTGTCTTATTCCCAGTCAAGTCCCTACCCAAGTGACTCCCAAGGAGCTTGAGAGATATAAAATCAGAACAAATAATAAAAGAATATGAGCCACTAACTTACAGGTGATGTAGGTGTAGCTAGTTTGTCCACCCTCCTGTGCAGCCTTACTGCTACATCTAGGACATTGTCAGCGTTAATTAGTGTTTGTTCAGTGCCATAAAGAGTATTATTGATAATAACCAAGCATGGGATGATTAAAGTTATTTAGCGCTGCTGATCACTAGAGCATTTACAGAGGGAATTTACAGTGAACGTATATGTTCACTTAGAGATAGTTCTCATTCTGTCTGGACAAACCAATCAATGAACAGAAGACTTAGCTGTTTGACGTGTCAGAGATTTTTGCTGACACTTTTCCACAGTAAAGAGTTAAATCCCAGTCTAGATTTTAATGTCTCTTTGTTCTGAATGTTTGGCATCTAAAGGACTATCTACATCTCAATTTGTTACTGGAATTTATAACAGAGAAGGCAAGAAAAGATAATCAGATACAACATTCTCACCATTCAGGAAAATTGTTTCTGTTTCATATAAGGCCTCACTTACTGTTGGCCTTTTGCAATTTCTTCCTCATAACTTAATTTGAATTCTTTTTTATACAAATGCTAACCTGACCTCAGAAAACAAGACAAAACAAAAAACCTCCCAAAAAACCATCAACAAAAAAACCCACAAAAACAAACAAGCAATCAAAAAAAACACAACACCCCCCCACGATTTGAAGATATTCTGCATTATTTTGTCAAGGACTGGGTCATCGCTGTTTGTTATATACATATGGATATAAAACACTGGCCAAACACTGAATTGCCATGTCTTTGGATACAGGCCTTCGTGATGGATACAGGCCACTGTCTGTAACAAGAAAATTAAGTTAAAACAAAGCACCTATTTTTGCCTCCTATAATAGTAAAAAACCGTATCTTCTTCTAGTTGAGGTAAAGATTTCTATAGCCTTCTACAGTAAGCATGCTATCTACAAAAAAAACTGTTTCTCATTCACTTTTGAATTGAAACTGGATTCTTGGTGAATGGGCACAGTTACACATTTGAAATTAAATTCAGTAACAATCTTAAAGCTAATTCACTCTAGATTGTGCAATAAGAGGGAAGAATCTGAAATACTTTAGCAGAATGTACTACAGACAAAAACAAAAAATAAAACAAATCAATTAAAAAGGCATGTGGCATTCATTTTTCTCCAATTTCCATCCTTTAAAAGTGGCTTACTGTGCTTGATGCAGTCAAACGTTAACTTATAATCAAGTTCTTAATTTTTCTTCTGTAGAATCCTGAACTTATAGTTCATCTAATTCAGATTTTAAATAGGTTCTGCAGCTTGTTTCCCAAAATCATCATGTCTTAAAATGCTCTTTGCTTCATTGTTGTCATAACATTTCAGGGACTGACATTAAGTCTTTTTGCAGAAGTAACGGGGCACATCTTTTATAAAAGGAGCTCTATGCAGTTAAGAACATTGTACAAAGTGTTGTAATGCTATGCATTTTCAAAACAATTGTTCCTGTCTTGTAGAAATACCAACTAACATTGCAGTTATTTGCAGCATTCTCTTAGGATAATCACTGAATTCCCAGACAGTGTTTCTAGAGTATTCCTTTTGCTATTTTCATAAAAATGCAGAAATGGCCTGCCTGTTGTTTTGAGGCTTACTTAAAAAGTGTTGTTGTTTCCACTAATATTAATGGGGATTACATAGAGCAAACATATAAATTATTTGCCGATCAGCCTCTAAACATAAATTGGGACCTGCAAGCTTAGAACTAATGAAGTATGTAAATCAGTATGTTGCATCACACAACTGAATATGATTAAAAACTTGCTGAAGTTTCATATAGTCAACAGAAGAATTTTTGGAAGGAGGTAGAGCTTTGAGCTAATATCAGAGCATTGCCAGCAGGTCGAGGGAGGTAATCCTTGCCTCTCTATTCAGCCCTTGTGAGGCCTCACCTAAAGTACTGTGTCTAGTTTCAGGGTCCCCAGTACAAGAGAGACATGGAGCTGCTGGAGCAAGTCCAGCAAAAGGCTGCAAGAATGATTAATGGTGTAGAGCGTCTTTCTTGTGAGGAAAGGCTGAGGGAGCTGGGCCTGTTCAACACAGAGGAGGATCAGGGGGAATCTTATCAATATATGTAAGTATCTGATAACCTGAAGGGAGGGAGTCAGAGGGATAGGGCTGGTCTCTGTGGTACCAGGTGATGAGAGATAGTGGGTATAAACTAAAACACAGGATGTTCTACCTGAACATGGGGAAGAACTCCTTTACTGTGAGGGTGAGTATTGGAATAGGTTGCCCAGATTGGTTACAGAGTTTCCTTTCCTGGAGATATTCAAGTGCTGTCTGGAAACAATCCTGACCCTGCCTTAGCAGGGAGGTTGGACTAGATGACCCCCAGTGGTTCCTTCAAGTCTCAAGCACTCTCTGGTTCTGATTCTGTGATCAGGGTGTGTTCTGCATCACTTTATTGTGGGGAATTAAGAACACATGTAAAAAAAAAAAAGTTAAAAGATTTCTGAGGTATGCCATACAAAAGGTGTTTCTGGTTTTAATGCCTACAAAGGTATTTCTGGTTTTAATACCTCTCAGGATGTTTTCTGCCTGATTTTTGAGACAGATGTTGCATTTGAGAAGATGATAAACAAAATGAATACTCTGCAGAGCGTGGTTGCCTATATATAGCAAATAATGAGAAATATATTACCAGGACTGCTATTATCTGAGATAACTCTCCTATTATGAGATTTAAATTTTCTCCTGACCCTGAGCTTATATACTGCTCAAACCCATAATAAATAGAATAAGGAAAAGTCACCAAATGGTATCTCATGAGTAGATCTGCCTAGGCCATTATTTTAAAGGGGAAAAACAAAACAAAACAAAAAAACAACCAAAACCAAACACAAACAAAAAGTGGGTAAATAAGCAACAGTTTTCTTACAGATGAAATATTTCACAGACTCATAATCCCTCATTTGTTTTGATTGTTTATAACAAAGCCTGAGGACAAAATGGTCACAGGTAAACCAGTAGAGCAAAAGAGTCTCAAGACTCCTGTAGTGATGAGTCTGCACATGGGTGGGTAGAGTCAAATTCATTGGAATAAAACCTGTATCTCCTTGACTTCACTATGTTTTGGCTTTATTTGTAGTAGTCTCTGAGAAGGATCTGTAAATGTTGGGGTTTTTTTAGTTTTATTAATGTTAGCAAATAATACAAAGAATGAAAATTTAAGTAAAGGAATAAATTTTCCAGCAGTGCAAGAAAATTTTCCTACTAGTCATTATAGTACTGTATTTAACCATGATATAGTGAATTATTTTTATATGGTCATATATGACCATGTTTAGTATATGGTACAGGATCCCAGTTCTGTAGATGTTTTTCTTTTTATAATGTTGCCCTGGTTAAGTGCTCAGGTACATAGGTTTTTTTTTTTTTTTTTTTTTTGATACTAGGTATTAAAGTTAATATCTCTATAGGTTGTGCTAAATGGGTATATATGTAAATCCAAATAAATAATGAAGCATGCATATATTCCTTACAAACTGTATTTAAGATCTCCTTTCCTCCATGAAGGCAGGTTGCTGGATTGCTATTTATAGTGGGCTTGAAAACATATGAATATTCATGACATTTAATATGTCTTATATCTGATTATTGTGAAAGAAGCACAGTTCCCATAAATAAATATTCAAACAAGCAAGCAAACTGCAATAGAAGTATAATACATATTGGTGTTACTCAAAAAGCAGTGAAATGGGCACTTCTAAGAAAACATAAAGTTTTCTTATTTTATGAGTAGGAAAGGAGTACATCATATGGAATTCTAATTAAAAGGTGAACATAGAAAAGTAGTCTAGAATCGCATAAATAGACTACAAATCCTCCCTGAAAAGTCCTGAACATGTTTAAACTTATGTATTCACCATGATCTCTATTATGCTTTAAGCTGCATCATAGTTTATATTGTAAAGAAGTGGCATGAATTTTGCTTAGCTTAATATTCCCTAAATGGTAATATGCAAGTCTGAGTGGGAGATGATCTCTGGAAGCATAAATTGAAACCAGATGAATGTTTCAAAGTATAGTTGCAAATAAAATGAAAAGGTACTAAATACATGGTTCTTCCATTCTAAGGTACTATAGAAAGTCATTTAGGAACAATTTCAGCTGTCAGTTTGTAAAAGACTTTTTCAAAACTTAAAAAAAAAGGATCTGGAAAAACTGAAGAAAACAGTTATGTTCTTGTGGGTGTTCTGACTACGTAGGGTTCTAGTAGTGTGCTGCAAATTCAATTTAAGATGTAGTTCCTATAAATGCTTTCAGATCAAACAAACCTGATCTAATGGGAACTGTAAGTTATTTTTGTAATACTTTCAGTGTTAACCATGCACACCACACTTAAAAGATAAAATTTCTCTCCTTGGTATTTCATTAGAGAGGTGTTTGGAAAAAAATCATGATTTGATTTTTTGCTTCCAGTGAACTAAAGAGCTATATTCTGTTTTGCTATGACTGCAAAATGAAGTAGCAACACCACCTTTGTCGGATTTGGGGCATTTTTGAGTTGGTAGGGAAGCTTTTTTGCTTTATTTCATGTCCATTATATCCTGTGAATGAGATTAGCACCAGGGATGCCCATTGCTGAATTCTTACTCTCCCAAATGGTTTACTGAGCAGGGGCAACTTTATTGTTATTTGCATTTAGATTGCACTGTAGTACTCCTTAGCAATCCGTTGCACCTTTCTCCTGTAGGTGTTGCCACCTGCAAAAAAGGAAACTAGAGAGGCCGGGGGCAGGTACCCACCAAACAGCTATTGGGTATGGTGTTCCCAGGGAGGTGCTGTTGATGGGGCAATCACAAAAGGGGTCACTGCACCCTTCCAATATTCCTTTTACTTTGGGAAGTAAAGTGCTCCCTTCTAGGCTTGTGAAGTTAGGGTGTTCACAAGGCATTCAGCTAGAAGTCCTCCTGTCTGTCTCGTTTGACTCAGCACTCTGTGAGGATCAAGGAGACACGATCTTCAAGGCAGTGTCTCTGGTATCCCTGATGAGGTTGTAACTTAAAGGCCACAGTCTTGCCTATTGTGCATATGTGCTAACAGCTGGATTGCTTCCTATTGCAAATGAAACACTACAGTTTAAACGGGGCAAAGTTATGCTCTGGGTTAAAGTACATATAGATGAATAAGATACACCAGGGGCAGTGCAGTAAAACTGAGCATGGATTACTCATAATTAAGATGGAGAGAATGAGTGGAAGGCATACTGATTACAGGAGCCTGAAATAGCAGCCTTAGTATCTCCTTGCAGTGATTGGCATCTACCAGTTCAGAGTGCTCAGTTGACAGCCTGAGCAAAAGCCATGGTTATATACAAAAATGAATTTGATGAGTTAATTTTTGCAATAACCTTACTACTGCTGACCAGATCTGTTTATTCTATTGCTTAATATGAACTCTACTGGAATATTCTTTTACTGTTAGTGTAACACAACTTCACCTTAAATACTTTTATAAAGTATAATAATCAGAAAATGAGGAACTGTGGGATCCTGTTTTAAGAAAGCAGTAATTCCTTCCTTTTTTAAGTAGCAAAAGTTGTTTGTTAATATGGAAGATAAGTGACCTTTGAGAGAATAATTTTGCTCACGAGTTTCAGGAAGGTTTGTTGTGGTTTAAACCCAGTCAGACACACAGTTTCTACTCTCCCCTCCCACCTCTTTCTTTCCTTCCCCTGCCCCGCTCCTGGAGGGATGGGGAGGAGAATCAAAAGAATGTAACTCCCACGGGTTGAGATAAGAACAGTTTAGTAACTAAAGTGTAACACAAATCACTGCTGCTACCACCAATAATAATAATGATAAGGGAAATAATGAGGGAAGAGAATACAATACCACCTGCTGAAAACGAGCCCAACTGAGAAGAGAGAGTGCCCTTCCGGGTAACTCCCCATTATCTCCCCAGGCATGGTGTGCTGTGGTATGGAATACCTCCTTGTCTAGCTTGGGTCAGGTACCCTGTTCCTGCTTACTCCCGGCTTCCCCTCCTCCCTGGCAGAGCATGAGACTCAGAAAGTCCTTGGTCAGAGTAAACATTACTTAGCAACAACTAAAATCATCAGTGTTATCAGCTCTGTTCCCAGGCTGAAAGACAAAACACAGTGCTGCACCAGCTACTAAGAAGGAGAAAAATCGACTGCTACTGCTAAACCCAGGACAAGGTTTTATGAGAAAGTATTATGCAATGGAAGAAGTGATCACTGAACTTCCGATGTCAATAAAAGGATTTTCTTCTGCTGTATTCCTGCTCTCTACATCTCACCAACTTCTATTGCCTCTTCTGTTCAATTAGCTCTGGAATTATCGTAGTTTGCAGGTTATCTCTGCACTACTGCCTCTCATTTGATACTAAAGTGTCATCTGATTAGCCCTATTTCCAATGTCCACAGTTTCAAGATGATTGTCAGAGTTCTTTTTCTTACTTTTTTTTTTTCCCTCCATATTTCCATAAGACTTTTGTATTTTACTATCATACAATCATAGAATAGTTAGGGTTGGAAAGGACATTAAGATCATCTAGTTCCAACCCCCCTGCCATAAGCAGACTAAACCGTGCCACCCAAGGCTTCATCCAACCTGGCCTTGAACACCGCCAGGGATGGAGCACTCACAACTTCCCTAGGCAACCCATTCCTGTGGTGGACCATCCTGGGTTGAGCAGTGATGGCCCTTTAATAGCTTAAAGATAAGTTAGGC
>NDXB01015103.1:156863-168277 GCA_002631895.1 Agapornis roseicollis | reverse complement strand
GCCCCTCACAACACAACGTATTATAAAAAAAAAAAAAAAAAAAAAAAAAAGCTGTGTCAGTCAAATCTTTGAGGGGATGGGAACAGAACAAAGGGTGGGGGAGGCAGACACTTGAAAGAAGGGTGATATTCCAGGCTAAGCACAGACACACAGAAAAATGTTGCTGGGGAACAAAAGTGGAAAAGTAAGTGTCAAAAAGGTTATAGAATTGCTTTGTTTCTCTACGCTTGTCATCAATGAAACACTGTTGTAGTAACCGTAACTCTGTGCCTTGGAATATGGTAAAATCTGAAGGAAAAGGAAAGAAACAAAAGCAGTCACACGTCTGATCAGTGAGACAAGGTTTCTTTTGTCTCAGCAAGAGCAGGTAAGGAACACTTATATTTGAAGTCTTTCTCTCTGCAGGTTGCAGAGCTTGTGAAAAGGGATCTTAGTTATTGTTGAAGTTTTCCTGAAAGCTGGCGTTAATACAAGTCATGTCCATGCTCTGAAATGAGAACATGTGACTGGAGTCAGAAAGGCTTTAAATCTACTTTCTGTGTAACTTAAAAACCTTTAAATTCTTTTTTCCCAAAAAAATACTGATTTAAAAAAAAAAAATCCCCACAAATTTGACATCTACAAAGTAAGATAATCTTGGAATGCTGTCTGGCATGTTGTGGAAACCTCTGTCTTAAGAATTGCATCACACTTAATGTGACACCTGCAGCTTTCTGGAATAGCAACAGTTTACCCCAAGCCATTGCTGGGTATTGCTGGCTCCTGACAACTTACAAGTGAACTGGGATAAATAGAGGTGCAAGTGGCCTGCCCTAGCTTCCCAGCAGTCCCCCTCCCTGAATTCATGCAGCAATGGACTAGAGTACTCTTCCATCATCTCATCCAACCATGATGTCATTGTGAAAGGATATACCTGAGCAGTCATGTGGAAAACAAAAAGCAGTCCATTGTAGTAAAGGTGAGCTTGTGCATTGTAGGAAGAAGGTAAATCAGGTAGCTCTGAGCTCAGGCTCAGTCCAAATGCTGACTCTGCTCTAGTCAAGCCATCTTGTACTGTGTAACTGAGACTCTTGCACGGTTTGCATTTCACACAGCTGCCCAAAGTCAAGATCTGGCTCCTTGCAGAACCTGTGGAAGACATTTTGCACAAGATGTTCTGGTAATTTATTTTTGTTAATGGGACTGTTAATGAGGAATATTGATGAGTTCAGCTGAAGGGTGCTGAGCACTGGGGAAGGAGGAGGTGGCTGCTAGTACAAAAATGGGTTAAACACATGTTGGAAGAGCAAATGATCTAATAAATGATTAAATGAATTAAGTGAACTTGATTGGAGAATTACTGAATGTGCACAAATCTTCATTTCTGCTTGCTCCAAAACCAGGTGATTACTATATATTGTGTTTAAAATTACATTATCTCTTGGTGAGATATAAATTCCTAACCTGACGCTTCCTTTGGTTTCCAAGTTTCTAGGCAGAACTTGTTATTTCAGGCTTCCTGGGAAAAGCAGACTAATAAACCATCTGATAAGTAGTCCCTTTGACAGCATAATGTGGGCACCAGGCTCTGTTCCAAAGCCTGCTGAAGTGAATGAAAAGATTCCTCCTGACCTCCCTGATCCCTGGATTACAAACTAAATGGGTGGCTGCACAGTTTGCCTGGCAAGACCCAACAGCAGTGTTTTTCTGCAAGGGCTGGGCTCTGCATGCACCCCTCCCCTCCTCAGTTTTCATTACTGATCCTGTGGCTCTGTGGTAGATCAGATCAGCCCCATGATAGAACTAAAGTCTGATCTAGTGAAAAACCAGAAAACAGACAAGGAAAGTACACTGGAAGCTGAGTGGTTATGAGTGCTGAGATGAAGGTGGAGATACCCTGTGTGAGTAGTTCTATGTTTGGAATCTATGATCAGATAGATGAAGAACATGATGGTTTACTCTAACAAAATCATTTGAGCAGGCAGCTATGTTTTGAGGGAGACAGGAAGTTTCTTGTCACTGTGACTGGCATGATACAAGTCCTGTAATTCCTCTCTGTGCCTTGGTGATGCAGGACTGGCATGGTCCTCGGTACCTGCTTGGCAGGTATCTGCTGCCTTCTTGGTCCTGCAGAGGAATCCTCAGGCTTGCCATCAAAAATACCTAGAATCAGAAGATAAGGACCTAAAGCACATGAGTAGAAAGGTTCAAAGGGAAATGTGAATTTAGAAGTATGTGCTGTAGTGAAATGAGGTGGGTTTGGCCCAGCTGAGCTGTAACCAAAATGCAGGCAGGTGCTTAACTCTTAGAGGAAGATAGTGGATGGCATAGAGAAATTAACAAGAAGATTGAGAAGAGTAACTGAGAACTGGAAAGGGGAGTAAGCAAAGGCAGATAAGTCTTTGATTTAGCAGCTGCAGGTAGTCTCAAATAGACGTGATCCACAGTACAAAAGAGAAAGAGGTAGAATTGTCCTTGCTTTTACTGTGTCCCTCACAAAGGGGATTGCCCATCCTGTTGCAGAAGAGTGAGGCTGATGCTAAAATCTGAGACACTTCTGAACCTTAAAACCTCTTTGCCATGAGGTGTGTCTATTCCACAGGTTCGGCACCCGATATCTACCTACCTAACCTTCCTTCCCCTGTGCTCTCAGGTGCAGGTTTTACCCTACTTCTACTGAGCTGTTGGGTTATGTGTGCTGGTAAGCAACTGCTTCCCTGCAGCCTGGGGCTGTCACCGTTTCAGTGGTGGTGATGGAATGGACAGTGCTGCTGTTTGCTCCTGGTCTGGAATACTTATATAAACTCAAAGAACTAATAATGTAAATATAGACCTCTTGAGCAGGATCAGCCTGTTTTCCCTTTTAACCAAGAAGGAAAGAAAAGCAAGTGTGTTGGGGAGAGGGGGGAGCCTAACAGGACTGTTCCTGTTCACAACCCTATTCTGTTCTTCTCTGCAAGTCATTATTTGTGCTGGCCTCCAGCATGTCCCTGAGCAGAACTGGAAATGGCTTCTTATTTGTGTGGAACTGCAGCTGTACTTGGACAGCTTTTCAAAGGTTTGCTGAACTCCTTCAGGAGTTAAAGTGAACCTGAAATAAATACTGCTTCAGCTCCTGCTGCTGAACAGCAGTGATTTTAAAGCCCGAGTAAGGAAGCATTGCTAACAAAGAGTGACTTCAACCTATAAATGACCTCTTCTCATTGCATCCCAGCTGAGACATGATCCAATATGCAGGAAAGTCTTCAACAAGAAGCGCAAGCCCTTCAGCTCTATGAAGCAGAGACTGCAGGGAACAGAAATCATGACCCTTAGGAAGCAGCACCCACAAAAGGTATAGTTGAAATTGAAGCTTGTGTATTATCTCTATATGAAGTCTTTCATTCAGTAATGCTATTGTTTCCTTTGAGGACAAAGCCTGGATGTTGTGGATGAGTCTCACATATGTGCTTCACTTAGTGCCAAATTCTTCCGTCCCCCTCCCTGTGCTGCTAGTGTTTGAGGGTATTTCCCCATTTGGAAGCCACACCAGTAGGTGTTGTGACTACTCTGAGCATGTTGACTGCCTCTGCTCTTCCTGGAAATGCTTATGCATGTATTTTAAAGACTATGTGAGTCTCTGTCAGCTTACTCTTAAATCTGACATAGAATGTGATCCAATCTGGTTGGTGCATTACTGCACCAGGCTGTACCTGAGAGCTTCCAGTAGCCCAGATCTGCAGATGGAGCTATGGAGATTCATCGCTATTGAACTCAAGGGTTTACAAATGTATCTAAATATAACTTATTTACAAAGCTGGAGGGCAAAAGGCTTAAGCTCTTACTGGAACAAGGTTCTTTTCATGCATTGCTGGGGAGGAGGGAAATACACATGGACACGCATGCATGTAATTTTACCCAGAGATGCCAAATCGCTGCTGATTTGGTATCCATGCAGACTGACATAAAATGTCCTTTAAAATCAGTTATGGAAAGAAACAGAAGTGCACAGAGGTTTAAAGCAAGAAGAGGAATCTGTCAAGCAGAGGAGAAGGGAAGGTGTGGGTGATAGTGCCAATTCTGGTCCCTCTCGAAGTGCCTTTTGTTCTGCTGGAACTTCAGTATTTTGTTTGAGTGCATTGTGTTTTTATCCGTCTTCAGGTGCTGTCAGTAGACAGCAAAGGGTTAATTCGGCTTTTAAAATGCAAATTTCCTTTTTATGTCATATTTTTCCCTCTGAAAGGAAAAACGCTCACCCTAAGGTATTTCTTTGTCTGTTACAATGGAGAAATACAGTTTGTGCCTTCGTTTACTCACATTACAGAAACAGCCGGAGAAGAAATCTAATTGGAGGCAGCACCATGAGGATTTTATTAATGCTATTCGATCAGCCAAGCAGGTCACAAAAGCTCTGAAGGAGGGCCGCCCTCTTCCACCTCCTCCCCCACCAAGCATCAACCCAGGTTTGTGGTCTACCTTATCTTATTGCCATTCTTGTACTGATCATTGGTAAAGCAGTGACCGCTTATCATGCACTGCTGGGCTTCAGTTGGCACCCCCTGGCACAAAACAATATCAACATCAATTTCATTTCTTGACTTAAATTAAGTAGGAATGCAATGCAGAGGTGATGGACAGGAAGCGAAAGCTAACTGCACCTTTTAAGTTTAAAGGTAGCAAGTTTGGGGTCTGATACTAGACAGTGCATTGATGGACGAGATTCAGGATGCCTGTGTTCTGGCACAGACTGCATCATGGTGAAATGCATCCTTTCACCATCCAGAACAACTGTAGTGCCCACAGGCTTCCCCACTCCCACGTGGTGTTTTTTCCACTGTCCCCTTCCCCACCCAGCTGTGCAGACAGGGGAAGTCATTTAGAAAGAAACAGGTCTGGTTTACTACTAATATCAGGTGTGGTCTCTGCACAGAGCTCACCATGGTGGAAGTCATGGATCCAGAAACAGGCACATACAGCCAATATTTCTCATGAGATGTGATTTATGAAATGTGGGAGCAGTCTTGGAAAGGGTCCTAGTGGAGTCCTGCTTGCATTAGGAAGGTGGAGGGCAGGAGAGGAAGGGGGGTTCTCTGGGCTTACTTCCAGAGCAGGAATCACTGACTGATAGCAAAACCAGCTGCTGGGATTCCAGGCTTTCTCCTCTTGTAGATGACAACAATGCTATATAAGCAGCTGGACACCTCTTCCTTCCTTGATTGGGGTCAAGCTCCTCTCTGAACTTCCACTGCTGAACTCTTTAATGACTCCTGTCATTTCTTGTCTAACTCCTCCCTTTCCTTCTCCCCCTTGGAGGAAACCAAGTTGTGCAAGGGCAGTGATGGCTGTGGAGAAAGGAACTGGAGGACTGCTTTTTAAGAAAGACATATTGCTGAGGGGCCTAGTGAGGATGTACATCCTGTACTACAGGACATACACCCTGTACTACAGGACTAGAGAGAAAACCCATGGATAATGAGGAGGAGAGAGAGATATTCCCTTTCCTTCTACTCCTCCTCCTGATAGAGCTCCCAGTTCTCCCCTAAAGTGCCAGGTTCACCTGACAGCCCCACAAAGCATCTGCCCTGTTTCATCTCTTCTCCTGCATTCAGAACCATTTTGCCCATGCTGCTGGTCTGGAGCTGGCTTTTGGTGGCTGCTTGGGCCACCTTTTCTAGGCTGTTACTGAGAGAAGCAATTGGTAAAGATACTGTATCTGTAATATTAGGATAAGGACACTTGGGCTGTTTTGTATTGGTTGGTATTGGTCAGGGGGGAGAGGTCGGAGAATGGAGAGGGGGGTGAAAGGGCTGAATGTGACTGTGTTGACCCTAAACATTGACTGTTCATTGAAACAGGTAGGACTGCACCAGCGATAAATGTCACTGAATAGCTTTTACTAGAATCAGAACTGTAACATTCAAAACTGACTCTGTAAAGTGCTCCACGGTGATGCTTCACACCCAGAAACCTTGCTCTTGGATGTGGCTCGGCTGGTGGGGCACAACTTCTTCAGCAGTGTCTTGCCAAAGAGAAATCTTGATGACCAATTACCGGAAGTCTTAAAATCATTGGGTTTGACTACTCCAGGAACTTCTGAATAATGCTTTTTCTGCAGACTTGTTAATTGTGAGATTGGGGGTGGGAATAGGACAAAGATAATAAAATCTGTTTGTATCAGTCCCCAGGGATTTGTTTTTGAAAGCAAATACCGTTTGCTGGTTCAATACCATAAGCGTGTATTTTAGGATCCCAAGCGCTTTTCAAGAGGAGTTTTTTGTAGTTCTCCTAAGTTTGTATTTTGGGAGCTGATGGGAACTCACCGTGGTCACCTGCTGGTGGTGCCAGGTTCTGAACTGCATCTTGCGTGCTCCAGTAAAGCAAAGTAATCCTTCTCCTGTGGTGTATAAACTGACACAAGTTTTTCCTTTCTTATGGCCAGATTATATTCAGTGTCCACACTGCTCACGAAGATTTAATGAAGCTGCGGCAGAGAGGCACATGAAGTTCTGTGAAGAACAAGCCATCCGCCATGCCTTTGCTGCAAAGACCACCAGACCAGTGGTAAGCAAACACAGTCGCACCTGCCTTGCCCTGGAGGCAGATTTGCCTGACTGTAGCTTAGGGTGAGTAAAGACCTATATTAATATAAAAGTTCAGATTCCAGGGCAGTTGGTAAACTCTTAAGACAAGATACATGGTGAATATCAGCTAAGGGTTTCCCCAAAATTAAGTCTCTTGTCTCCAGTTATATAAAAAATGATGGAATATGGTAGTATGAGAAAGTTGGTCACCAGTTTCTTCAGACTGTTCCGTGAATGGATTCCAGGGTAACAGCTGTAGGGGAGCAGGAACCTGTCAGCTTTTGCAATACGTAGAGAAAGCTCTTCTGTTCATTCGGGCTCTCTGCTGTTGGCAGGTTTGCTGTTCCCCGCAGATGTATAGCTGATTTATTCCCTGATGGCTAAACACAAGGCCAAAGGGCTAAGCTTGGGGATCAGGAAAGTGGAGCTCATCAGCAGTCTCTTCAAGTGAGCACCTATTTTATACAAAAAAACCCCAAATTAATGCAAACAGTTCTTTTAGTAGGGTACTGATTGTCCTTAATATGTTTGAAAATCTTACTACTCTTTTACCTATGTTGGGCAGGAAAAAAGCTTCCAAGTGGGAAGGGGTGCACCTTTTTCCCCATTTCTTCCTGACACCGCTTCAGCAATGGTTTGGAGTTTTCACCAGGCTCTTGCTGGAGTTCAGTGTGGATTGTGGATCTCCTTTCACCAGGGCAAGCAACCGGTGGTGGCTCGGAGGAAACCCCCAGCAGCTGCTGCATTACTGCTTCAGAAGAGAGCACAAGAAGGTGCCAGTACAGACAAACCTAGGCCAGATAGGAGTTCAGTTAGCCATGTCTATGTTTTTCTCATAAGAAACTCTGATGTATTCGAGGTAGGGGTTGGTGGTTTTAGAGCATATCCTGGGCTTTGGAATCCAGTTTTCTGATTGATTTTTTTTTTTTTTTATTTATTGATTTATTTATTTTGGTTGGTTTGGGGTTTTTTTGTTTGGTTTTTTTTCCTCAAGCCCAGGATATGAAATTGGCGCCTCATTTCTGTACAACAGTTGTTAGAAATGAGAAAGGTCACAAATTTCCAAGCGGATGTTATTGATGTCAAATGGCTTGCCCAGTCATTATCCTCATCTATTCTGCTGAGTGCAAACACAGAGGTTTGCATGCGGGAACTCAGGAGGCACTTCTTAGCATTTTTGGTTATAGGTCCTCAAACAGAATTGTCTATATAGAACTAAAATATGCAGTCTGGGTGTGAGGTTTCTTCTATCCCATAAAGGACTCCATAACCCCTAATCTTCAATTTTAAGATTCATTCCATCTTCTTTAAGCCCATTTAGATGAAGCATCAAGCTTTTATGCTGTTTGTTACATGAATTTCTCCCTGTTGATTTGGCCTTAAAATGAACATTGCTACATTCCTAAAACAGTTCCCTCTAAGCAGGATACTATGTAATCTGTTTGATAGCACACATTAGTACTGGTAATCATGATCTGTGCTCAGTCTATATTTAGAAGATGTTTTATGAAGCTATGTTAATGGTTTTATGCAGTATAACCTACAAATGATAACACATACTGCTCTTTGTATCAGTATCTTTTATCCCTACATTTCTGGGTTTCATGTTGAATTTATGTGGGTTTTGATGCTTTATTTTAACAATGATCTACAGAGAGCTCTTCAGGAATACTACAGAAACCCAGAAAATCTTTGGGTGCATCAACTGGACAAAAGCCTTCAGGAGCATTTGGGTAAGAAATTATTTCTTTTTATTATTTCAACTTTATAACATAAAAGGACCTTGTGTGCTTCTGTGTATGTACAGTATCTTGTTGATACTGTACTTGATATGCTTGTTGATATACTTGTGTTTGCAGTATGAACTTCTTTGTATTAATTGAAGCAATCAACTGCACTGAAAACTTGAATTGCTCCCCATGTCCCCAGTATAGGTTGCTGAGAATATTCTTTTGTTGTTACACAGTCTCTAGTTTGGAGCAGCTCCATCTCAAGCAGGCAGTGACTGTTCTTCTGTAAAGTGCATCTTGAGAGGATTTGCTGTTTGATAATGCAAACCTCAGTAGCAGGTCTCAAGCTCTCACAATGTGCTTCCAAGTGAGGAAGATGCCAGCATCCATTTCAATATGTCAGGATGATGGTGTGGAGGTTCTTTCTTCTCTGTAATGTTTACTTTCCCAGACCATAGTGTTCGGTGCTTCTGCTCTTCAGACCATGCAGTTAAGTGTTTTTCCTATCTTGGGCCATGCAGAGCTATGTCTGAGCAGCAAGAAATGCTTCCAGCATAAGGGGGTTGTGGTGCTTTTTTGCAAGGGGGTGGCTCAGATGATCAGCGTTTTGCACCCCTGTGAGATGCATATAACTGCAGAATATGAGATCCTTGCAGGGAATGTGTTGCCAGCTACAGGGGACGTCTCAGCTACATTTTGAGCCTGAGAGACTGAGCTTATAAAAGTGCTTAGAGGGTGGGATGAGTACTAACGTGCACAGTCTTCTGTAGAAACTCATACTCAAAGTCTTTGCAGGGTCCTTTTATGTGGAGTTTTTCTGCTTTGATTGCAGATGGTCAGTGGCTGTGGGGAGGATTGCAATGGGCATGGGAGCATTCAGTCCACAGTCCATCATTGACACTAGTGACCTCCCTGACTGCCAGCTACAGCAAAAACTATTGGCAGTACCCAGTGGTCTCATCTGGTGTTTCCCACTCCCCCAGTTTCCTGTGACTGTGTTAACAGTGTAGTAACTTTTATGATTATCACACAAGGTCTTGCAGACCAATAGGGATTTATTGATGCCACCACTGTTCTCAAGGTTTAGCCGCTGAACTCTGAAACTGGGGGCTTGACAGGCTTGGGGAGGAGACACCTCTTTCCCTATGGACACTGACAAGTCCAGGAATTGCTGGAGTTGTAGTTGGAGCCAGTTTAGAGGCTTAGGACAGCCAGTGCTTCCAGCAGGTCCCGAGCACAGACACCCACACTAGCATCCAAATACAGGACAGAGTTCTTTATGTCTCTGGGAACTGTGGAAGTAACTGGCCTGTGTGGGCTTGTAGGTGCTGAGCTGTTGGCAACTGCATCTTCTGTAAAACTTGAGCATTGCCAGGTGCTTTACAGAGCACTCTGGGCTAGTGAGAGATCAGTTTCAGTGCTACCCAAGAGTGCTTTTTAGCTGAGAAAGCAGATGTGAGAAACTGGCTTCAAGTGTTGCAAATAAATGTTCTCATTCTTAACATGCCTGGAAGCAGTTTCCAGGATGAGCTGCTCTGTCTGTAAACCTTCCCAGGGATTAAGGTTTAATCTTCTTAGATGATGTGGAATAAAACGTAACAGCAGTTTCTCTACAAATAACAAGTATATGGCTTGTTGCTGCTTTCAGACCGCAAATGCGCAACAGAAGATAGAGTGGCTGGTCAGCAAGGCTGTGTTAAGGTTTTCCTCTGATGCATTATAGAAGACCTTAAGCAACTCAACCTTCCAGCACCTCCTCCACTTAAAGTACTACAGCTATCACATTAAATAAAATCAGCAAACTGAAGTTCACCGTCTTCTTTCCCTCTTTCTCCCCAGGCACAAAGCTTCTTATGCTGTCCTTTTTAAAGTTGTGTGATTATCTGTATCAGTTGCTAAAGTGTAATTAACTGACTGCCTACAAAGGGGAGGGATATTGCCGGTGCTGCCTCCAAGGGTTTTAAGAAAATGTAGGGAGAACCAGCATCATGTGATTGTATTTTTTCCTCTGAATGCTTTACTTTAATATATTGAACAAAACAAATGAACATTTTTTAATTTCATGAATGTATTTAATACAATCTTCCAGTAAACAATCAATGATAGTGATTGGTGATAAATGGCTGTGTGTGCTGTGCATCAGCTTCAAAGCACGTCAAGTTCAGACTAACCCCAAATCTCATTTTTGCATTCAAAACTTTAATTACTGTCAGAAATTGATTGATAAGGCGGAAATGTTGTGGAGGCAGATCCCTTCTTATTTTTTGGCCACCTGATCCATTAACAGTCTTGGATCACCTTGATAAACTCTCAGCGTTACAACAGGTTGGGTTTCTTTTAGCCCAACAATTTCCAATAAGGCTTTTAATTAAAATGCATAAGGAATTTTCTTGCCTATTAAATGTCTATAAGTAAAGGAAGATGAGAAGGTAGTTGGACACAGCAATAATAAATATCAGACTTCACAGAGTTTCATTAAACTCTACTCAGACTCTCGCTAATAGTGATCAGAAAAATACAGAAAGGATGACACTGAAGCAAGTTTAACTCCTAGAGCTAGACTTCTTAGAAACAGCTGGCACAAAATTAGCCGAAATACATTAAAGCAGTGCTTAGCTTTTTACTCAATACAGGAAGAAGAGGAAAAAAAAAAGCAAAATCTCCTGTGCAATGTTACCATAATCGCTATCTTTTACAACCAATTAAATGAATCCTGAAAAGTTAGAGCAAGTTTTACTGTAGTCCTTGTTCTTCCATTATTTTCTGTCTGTGTGTATTAGTGTTGGACTTCACAGCACATTTTCCTGTATCTGACAGAAAACACAGAGGCAGGAATGGTGTGTTAGGAGGAAATGAATCAATCATTAACACATAGAGCATGCCTCCTCTGTCACACTGGCTGTGAAAAACTCGAACTGAAAGCAAGTCACTGGTTAAGAAAAGGGAAGAGTCCCAACAGCAACGGTTGGTAAATAAAACTGAAGGAAAAAGAAATGAGCAGTAGCTTCTGAGAGGGGATGGGAACTGAACACTAGCAATATTTCTGTTTACATAGAGGCTACAGAGTCTTCTGTTCTCTGTAGTATACTTTTAGCTCCTTACTTCAGCAGGTTTACATGGCTCCTTTTTTTTATAATATATATAT
>NDXB01015103.1:136655-156730 GCA_002631895.1 Agapornis roseicollis | reverse complement strand
TTTGCTCCCTACTTCAGCGGTATTCAATAGCTCCTTTTTTTTATATATATATATATATATATATATATACACAAAACAATTAGGGTTTTTTTTTTGTATGAGACCAAATGTTTATTAAGTTTTGCTCTTTTATGGTATCATTTAATTATAGTAATTTGTTGTTAACCACCACATGTTGCTCCACTTCTACAGATTTTTCAAGCAGAGTTCAGATACAAGAGTATTTTTATCCCTGTTAGGGCGTGAGTGAGATCTTTCTGTTCTGTCTCTTAGCTGCTAATCTATGGTCCATCCTATGTCCCCCATGCTCCTCTCTCCCCTTGCATCCTCCTCTCCTACTCGGAGGAGGGATGTGCCAGAGAACAGGGAGGACCAGCCACTGATTGCACTGCCTTCTTCCTCCATTGTGCCTCTGGCTGCCTCTCCCCTCACTGGTGCTGTTGCAGCTCTGCGTGAGCCAAAGGCAGTGCCTCCAGACAGATGTCCTGCAGCTCTTGCTACCTTCTCCACTGTTGCTGCCTGAAGCCATGCCTGCCTGCCTGCCACCACCAAATCCTCTTGGACACCTCAGGTAAGTCCAGGGAGACTTGCTGCTGTCTCCTCACCTCTCCTTTAGCACTGGGCAGGCCTATGACCTTCCCACCATCAAAAAGCAAACTATCACTGTTTCACCAGTGAAATATTCAGGTGCACAACAGGAAGGTCTACTGAGCCCAAAGTATTTGTTTGCTCAGGAAAACAGCATTCTTGAGCCTCAGCTACTGCTGGCCTCCCAAAAGTGCTCACAGAAGTCCCCCTGACAAAAGCTACGAGGAAGTCCAGCCCTACTGGATGAGATGACTCGGGGGATTTCCTGAGTTGTGAGAATTTTGAAACAAAACCATTTTTCTGCAAACATAACCTTTTGAAATAACTTCCTTTGTGATGAGGTATCATCAGCTTCATCTGCATTTATGATGTCAAGAACTGGAAAAGATATCTGAATGGACTGAAGGGATAAAGCTGTACTATTACACATTTAAGATTTGGATCTATATAGCTGCAGATACCATCAAGTGCTTCTTAAACATTTTAGTATCAAAGTTGTTATTTTCTTCTTACTTGAATGAGACTTGTAAACCTGTAGTTACATATGGTAACTACACATCTCTCACCAACATATCATCAGGCAGCAGTACTTCCCTTAGCAGCTCAGAGCTCAGGCACCCAGCTATAGTCAAGCAGTTGAAACAATGTGGGCTCCAGTCTAGCTCAGTATTTGCATAACATTTTTGGTTTAACATCACATTTCAATTCAAAGACAAATATTTCTGTAATTAGTTACACCTCTTACAGAAGCGCAAACCAAACTGACAAAATTTCTATTAACTGTATATGATCAAGCAGTGCTACAGACCTTGTGGGGTTTTTTGTTGTTTGTTATGTCGTTTTTTTACAAGTACATAAGCTCACATGAAACCAAGTGAATTCAATTTGCATGAACAAGAAAAACAATGAATTAAAGGAATACACACACCACTTCCCAAGTCCTGATGAAAATACGAGCCTAGCTGTAGAATGTACGTTTAACTTGGTTTGCAACCTTTTCCCTCTATTCTGGAAGTTGTAATTTAAATCACTGCTAACTGGGCATGACTGTGCAGCACCTGCTCTGCCTCCCGCTGTTGTCATTGCACGAATGGTTTTTAAAATTCCTTTTGGCTTGCCTTATGCCAAAAGTTTTCGTAACAAAAAGTACCGCTCAGCAGTGCCTCTGAAGAACACACTCTCGCATGAACTGCAGTAATACAACGTTTCCTTAATCCAAGTACTGATAACATTGTAACAACATTCAGATCATTGTAGTTCATGTACAATGTCACTGTAGTTCATTAACAGCAATCATTTAAAAAGCATTTTTGATTTGAAGCTGTCTGGAAATATTCCTGTGATTAATGGGGGAGAAGAGAACACGTTTCACACTGTATTTGTAATGATCATTAGGTACTATTAACTCTTTCTTGATTTAATGGAAGACTAGCTCTTGAGGTTTGAGAATTTACTCCGATTCAGAAAGTCTGTGTCTGTTTTAGTTGCAACAGAATCCATTTAGTAACTGCATTACCCACTAAAACCAGGATTACTTTTATATTATTTATAATAATAATGGGTTAGGCAAGAAAGGTAACTGAGAAGAATGTGGTTGGTTTGTGGGGTTCTTTTTGTTGTCTGTTTTTAATGTCATCTACTGGCAGATACGACTTTTGCAGCTTTTGCTAGTTCATGCTTCAGGTGATAGTCCTATCACACCAACACAACATCAACTGGAAATCTACACAAACAATTCACTCCAGGAAACAAAGTTGGAAAAAACAAAGGCTGGAAGCCCAACTCTGGCTGTCCCAGTGCTACTGAGCAAACTCCCCGTGATTAAACTGTCCTCAGCTATTATTATGCTTACTAATTGCAGGTGACACTTGTGAGGCAGGTTCATAACCTGGTTTCAAACAGGACACAGTGTCAGCTCACCACCACAACCCTTCTGTGTGGACATGCCCCTGGCCCCACAGAGATCCTGGTTGGGCACAGGCTCCCCTAGACTAGGGCTGGCTTTCCATGAAGAAATCCACATTTCAGATAGCTATGATTAATAATCACTTCCTGGACTAAACAAAGGCCATTTTTATCAACAAAAGGTGAATACAGGCCCCTTAGGTAGGAAGCATTATTTATTACTGAGTGTTAAATCAAACTCTTGACCCAATGGGATAACAGATGCTTCAATTCAAGCAAACGCTTAAGTGATTTACAAGAGAGAGAGAGAGAACAGTGTCTGATATCTTGCCAGATTCTGCTCATAGTGAAAATAAATGTTTTGCTCTAACTTTTGAGACAATTCTCTTCCCATTCTGACAACCGCACATAAAATATGAGTTGTTACTCAGCCATGCAGAAGTGGTAGTTATTTCCAACCCCAGGAAAAACCACAGATGATGCACATAGCTGAGGTGCACTTCAGAAAACAAAATCTAGTCAAGCATAATCACAAAAGTGATCTCCTTCATTTAAAAAAAGCAGAACAAGGAGGTAAGATTTGCTCTTGGGATGATTCTGATTTGAATTAAAGATTCATCAAGTTCAGTAATTAAATGCTTAACAGAAATCTATGAGATGCTGATAAATCGTTTGTTCCATTTGCCATGTGTATAAATCTGCTGTGATTTATGGCTCATTATTTTTCTGTGATTTCCCCCTTCTTCCCATTCATCCTAACCCTACTATCCTACCACAGCAGCCATAGGTTTATTGTGCCTGTTACAATGCTTTGCTATCACTGAAGATATTTATTCAGCTATTTGTGTGAAAGGTAAGAAACAAAAATATAGAGGATGTTGAGGGAAATAGGTTAGTTCTACTACTGTCATAATACGCTAAAAAACTAATAGTAGTATGAAAAATAGAGCTTCTTGTTTATTAACATCCTGAATTTGACTACCAGCCATGTTCATAATATGCTTTGAAAACATTTTGGGGAAGTTTTTGTTCAAAACAAAACCAGAACCACCCCATCCTAACAGCTTTAAGAAAGAAGCAGAGTCTTAAAAAAACAGGAAGGAAAAAACCCCCTCAAACCATGGTGATAGTTATTTGAAGGCATGATGAAAATGAGGCAATGTTACAGAATTTGTAGTGGATGGAAAGGAGCGAGAAAGATGATGCAGCTGGTTTATGGCCATCCCACCAGTTGCTAGCTGAAGACCTTGCTGTTGGCCAAGGCCATTCAGCCTATGTAATGGTTCCTCTGGACCAAATGCCATTGTGATGTCCCCAGTGGTGTTCTGGTTGTCACCTGGTGGGAGCTGCCAGAAACTCATCAAATGAGTGAGATCCATGAAAGGCAGGCTTGTAGTTTCAGCTGCTGCCTCTGTCTCCTTGTGCACTGGGTACTTGTCAGTATCCCCTATAGGCCCTGAGGAAGCTTCTTCCAGACTGATTTTGTGGAGAGACTGAGGTTCTGTTAATGGCAGGGCCTCAGGAAGATGCACATTATAACCTTTAACATCCACTTTTATTGGCAGGTTTTTGAGGGATCCTGCTGCAAATGAGGTAGAACTAAGGTCATATTTATTAGGCTGATGCAGGTTCAGGTTGGTAGGAACGGCTGTAGAGCATGGTGTGGTATGGACAGCTGGAAGGCTGTCTGCACAGCCCATCCTTTGCAAGTGAGGAGAAGGGTCAAGAGGAAGGGCAGTTGGCAAGCTTGGCTGGGAATGAAGAGTATATTCCTCTGATTGTGAACTACTCAAAATCCCATTCTGCACAGAGACACTTTCAGGAAAAGGGGACAGCATGCTGGCGTCTTGTTTCAGTCTTAGTGGAAAAAGCTGGTCAAGGAGACCCACTGAGTCACCATTCTGCAACCTGCTCTTCAGCAGTTCTTGTGGATGGGTCTTCCTAGTATGGCGAGTCAGGTGGTCTTTCCGCCCAAACCTCTGGGCACAAAACTGGCACAGAAAGTCTTTGCAGCCTGTGTGAACTACCATGTGACGCCGCACATCTTTACGGGTATAGAAGTGACGCTCACAGTGGTCACACTTATGTTTCTTTTCTTTTGTATTGCCAGTTGGTCTCCCTGCATGGCTTTTAAGGTGTTCCAACAGAACTTCAGTACCACCAAACTCCTGGGCACATACCCTACAGGTAAGGTCGCCACTGGTGGCTGCATGAAGAGCCAAGTGTCTCTTATAGCCTAGCTTGGTGTTGTACTTCTTGCCACACTCTTCACACTTGAAGGCCATCTTGTTAGGGTCATGAGTCTGCAGGTGATTCTTCAGATGGTCTTTTCTGTGAAAGGTCTTTTCACAGTAGCCACACTGGTGAGACTTCTGCGGAGAATGAATGGCTGAGTGCCTAAGACAAAAAAAAAATAGACAGCAAAAGTTATCTGCATTTACATTTACTCTAGTACCTTTACTCTGGCAGCTATAAGACTTGAAAAAATTGTCACTCCTGAAGAAAGGCATTTTCACAAGTTCTTAGATCATTAGTAATAGCCTAACTTTTTTGGGGGGAGAAGTAAGGCATTAAAGCACAGAGTAGGTTAAAACTGCTCAACATAATCTTACTGAGTAGCCGCCGCAATTGCTACTCAGTTTTCTCCAATTCTACCAAACCAGGAATAATAAAAACAGGAACTTGGGGATTAACTGTCACTAGACACCCCAAACTAAAGAGATGTCCTTGTTTTTTTCTTCACACCCCCACCAGAAAAGTAGTGCCTTTAGAGCTGTACCTGAGCAGTTTATATCTGGAAATGAAGGCTTTTGTGCATCCGTGCTGTGAACACTTGTAGGGGCGCTCCGCTTTGTGCACATAAGTGTGGACTCTGCGCTTGTTAATGGAATCAAATGTCTTCCCACAGAGTCGGCAAGGGTAACTGTCTGGCTGCTTCCCTTCTCTTCCCTTCAACAGTGAAGACCGGCCATTTCTCCATTTAGGTATAAGCCTCACAAGGGCATCACAAGGGCTTCCTGAGCTGGCACAGCTAAGCTTTGCAGCAGAGGAAAGGGTCCCAAAGCACTGAGCAATGCTTTTGCCTAATGCAGCTCCTCTAAGTTTCCCTTTGAGTTTACTTTTTGCTTTTATGGTTCCCAGTTTATTTGGTGGTCTGATCCTGGTGGTAAGGACTCGGTCTTTATGGATGCACTGGTGAGATTTCAGCAAAGCAAAAGTTGCAAAAGTGCCTCCACAGCTGGAGCATATCCAAGGGTCTGTGGGCTCTTTCTGCAATGAGAACAGAAACAGGTCTTTCTTATTAGCCATTCTAAGGAAAGGTCATTCTCACTTCTCATCTTCTGGGCTTAGCCAAGACTTGTTGTTGTCCTTGGCGATACTTACTTCAATATACTACCACACAGCTTCTCAACTGGAAATGGATTCTCTTTAGGAGTCTACAAACTCAAAGGAAAAAAAATATGGTTGGCTAAATAACTATTTCCATGTTTTTGCTTAGTGTTTACTGTAACAGTTCTGAGTCCTTCACCTTTGTTTTTCTGTGCCTACTGAATTTGAGTCTCTACATTTGTTTCTTTTACAGAATTACTCATGAAAGCAGTTGCAAATTGTACTTTATCCTTAGACTGACACAATTTATCTGCTATTGTGACCATACATGAATTAGGTGGGGTTCTCCACACAAATGTGGTTTAGTCATACAGGATTTCCTTATGTTTTGGGCTGACTTCATGGTTTACTAGACAGCAATGGTCAATGTCTCCAGGCCAGACTTCCCCACATTTGGCATCAGACCTCCTTAAATTCAACAAGAAACACCTTTGGTTTGTGCATCTCAAACCTATCCTGACTTAGAGGCATTATTGTTTTTTGGTAAACAGTGCATTATTTGAAAGTACTATTTCCATGGAAAATGAGTTACACCGGATTCAGCTGAATTCACTTTAACTATTGACATTCTAAAAATTCCTCAGGAAAACAGTTACAAAAAATAACTCAGTCACCGATGAAATATACTTCAAATTAATACATGACCATGTACTTTCTTAGCTGGCTCTATGTTTTACATAACTTTCTCATAACCCGTATTTATTTTCCCTTGCTTTTGGGCTATCTTGCTTTGGAGAGCATGGTGAGTCTATGTCCACTCTGTCTGTAATTACAGATTGAGCCCTCCCCTCTTACCCACGTCTGATGCTGTCGCCCTTCTACACCTTCTTTCTGAGCTTCATGTATGAAAGCAGCAATGGGATTACTTCCCTTCCTGTGGCACCTCTGAATTCCTGGTTCATTTGTATTCCCTGTTTAACATTTCCTTCTAGCTTAGGTATCCATCTTCATGGTGACGTTTTCAACACATAACATTTTTTTCCTATCAGTTTAAGGTGTCCTATTGTCATAGGAGGGGAAGGTATTAGGATTAGAAAAGTTAAGGCACAGGAAAGACTGAAATAATCAGTGCACCAGCTGACCATCTGGACAAAGCATAACAAAGGTGACCTGATGAAAAAAGTCTGAGGCTGCACAGCTTGGTTATCTACAAATTAGTCTTTCCAACACATCCCGCTTCTGGCTACATCTAATGGCCCCACTGGATTACAGACACAGAAAGAGTAGCCTTTCTCTGAGTCGCTGTTTGGTTAAAATTGCTCTTGGCTTTGTGGTCTACCTTAGCATGACATGAGTTACATAAACAGAGACAATATGTAAATAAATCGTAATTTACTATGTCTGGTGATGGTTTATATGCAGATTATGGGTACTTACTGCTACTGGAGGCAAAGGACAGACATCAGATTCTTCTTTAATGAAGACTGCAGAAGCTTCCATAAATTTGGCATAATCGGCAGCATACCATACTTTCAATTCCGTGTGCGGTTCAATTGGCTGTGAATGGAAGAAAATGGCATATGTTTACTTGTGTCAGTTTTCCTACATCAAATAATACGCAAGATCGGAGGGGTGGGAGTGTGGGAATTTTTGTCCTTACCCAAGTTGCATTCTTTGAATCTTTTTAAGTTTTTGGTAACTTAGTTTCAAGATTTAAGCACTTTTTGAGCATTACTATCCCTTAGGGCTTGTCACTTTCACAGCTTCTAAAAGCAGAAATGTGTATGTACAGATTGTGAGGGAGAGTAGCAGGAGCAGTGCCTCAGCCCTCATGACCTTTGCTCAGTGAGATCACAGAATCAGCTATGTTGGAAATGTATTTGTCTGTGATGTCCAATCATCCAGCAATCTTTCCAAACGATATTCTATGCCTACTCCTTGTTATCTCAAAGCCTACTGGACACAACACTTAACTACAGGTACAGGCAAAGGCAAAATGCATTATGAATGCACAATAGCTTGGATGCCTTTGGGTTATGTTGCACTCACTGAGCACGGACGCAGTGCTGATCAATATGTGGCCTGCAAGTGAAATTTGCATGCATCCATACACCAGCTCTAATATGTCAGGGTCACTATGCATGTGCGTTACTGTACCTCTGCCCTCTTTTCACTGAAGCCTTCGCACACAGGACTAAGGGAGCCCATAATCTGCAGTCTCTTGTTCAGTCATACCTGCCCAAATCTTTCCTTGGACTGGACTATGACCTCCTCTGACAAATACTTTCAGTCAATAATACAGCAAATAGAAAAAGAGAGGGATGATTACACTTGCTGGCTAAAGATCTATTAGTTATTTAAAAGCAAAAGAGAGAACTAGCTTTGGGGTCACGATTTATATGACACCCTGGCTCTCTACACTATTTTCTCAATCTATAATAAAACCCAACATTGTTGCAACAGAGGTAGAGCCAATTTGCACTGTACTTCTAGTTTTATTTTAACTGAGCTAAACTTGTGCCACTGAAAAGAACATACTAACATGGAAGGAGAGCAGCTGAGTCTTATTCCACATGACAAATAGGACATCTTAAAATGCACTTAATTTATACCACTGGTGTTGGGTAAGTGTGGTAAGTGAAAGACAACTTAGATTGTGAATGCTGACAAATGACAGGTAATTGTGTGTATAATGTCAAAAACTGAACTTTGAACTCCCAAGCACAAGCCTGCTTGCCAGCTACAACCAGTATGGGTTGGTTGTATGTTTTGATTAATACCTGGCCTAAACAGAAATGGTACGTGCTGAATTTTCTACTCAATTAAGAGACAAGAGGCAGGGCCATCTCCAACTAGGAGGCTGATCATCCATTCCACTCCTGCATATAGTCTATATAGATAGAGGAAACCAAGCCTGGGGGAGCCCCATAGAGACAAATGGCTGGAGATGCCCCAGGACCTTGCCCAGTGACCCCTGAGACTGGTACCTACAAACAGCTGTACAGCATGATACTGTCATGACCTTCTGCCTGACACTCTTGGACAAGCAGTGATCTTCCCTGTGGGAAGCTGAGACATAGTCAATGTGAGTTGGAGGGAGAGCAAGTGCATCAGTGTAAGGTAAAAGGTCTGATCTCAGTAAAACTAAGATTAAATACCAGTATCTGAATCCACAGCAAGTTGTCATTTACTCTGTCACCTGTGACAATAAGAGAAAGCCATGGCAGTGCCCACATGAAACTTTCCTGTGATTAGACCGAGAACTGCAAATTATTTTTACTTACTCACAATTCTGTACCTTAAAAAAGTACTTATTTCTAGGTACTGCAATCATTAGTCCAGCAAGTATGCTGATGGTGCTGTTAGCATGCCACTTGCAGGTATGCTTTTGTAGCTGCAGTTTCATGGCACCGAAACCCCATCTCTTTGTAGAGCAGTGGAGAGAGGAGCCAATTGTTTTGCTGCCAATTTAACAGACTTTATTCTAAGTATTTTGAGAAAATACCTTCATAACCAGCCCTAAGGCAGGCTCATGCTACGACCAGCAGGGTGTACCTATGTGTAGCAAAAGGCTATCACTTTCACTGACCAGGAAAAAATCTGCAGGATGCCTGAAGGACACTGAGACTTATGAGAAATAAACCACAAGTCATTCCCTATGCTACACAACATAGTAAAGGTTCCAAGATGTATTCTTCATCCTAGAATACTCTTCATGTCAGTATGCATGTCAGGATGCAACTCTCCATTAATGCCAATGAGCATAGTTCTGCTTAAGTCAGAAGTGAGCTGGATCAATAGTATTTAAATTATACTGGAAACTGTAAGTTAACAGTTCATACCTACAACTTCTTAGAAAAACATTTGTTCATGCTTTCCGAATACAATATTAATCCTGTCAGTTCTACAAGTATAGCATGCATTTAAAGTCAAATTGAAATCGTGAATGGTATGGACTGCACAGCCTAAACAAATGTTTCAGATTAGCATATACTTTTTTAAAAGAAAATCAATGTAAACTAGTAATTATTTTAATATAACTCCAAAAGCAACTATACTTCATACTGTTATAAAGGACTTTGAAGGTGTGAAATGTTATCACTATTAACTTATTTTCACATCATCACTGTGTGGTAAATATTTTTCTCACCATGCAGGTGGAAAACAAAAATGGAGGAACAAAAGAAAATATATTTCTATGGGACAGCCACAGAAATACATGCCAATCTTGGAAATTAAATTGAAATGATGGATTTATAACTTCTTTTGACTATTTTTTTTAATGTTGCTCACAGTGATATACAAGCTTTAACTTAAAAATTAAAAAGGAAAACAAATGTTCAACATATGGACTTCATTTTCATAAGGGTATGAAACAGTAAGTTCTGATTAAAACAAACCTTGCCTGAGAACGTGGCCAAAACAAAACACAAGACTCAATGTTCCACTGTCTTTTATAAATACAGAGTACTTCGTTCTATCTCCTCAAAGGCACAGTTCAGAATCTCTATCATAAACTGATCATTTCATGGCAACATTGCAGTAAGTTCTGCAGTTAAGTTTTCAGAGCTTTAATCAGCACAGAAAATAGCATTCTACTCAGCACCTGTGCCTGAGCACCTGGTAATGTGCTCAGAATTTGTATCCAAAAATGTAATAAAGGAAAGGAATATGCTTGTTCTTTCCAGGATGAAGTACTGTTGAATGTAACAATGCTATAATAATAAATAATCTTACTATGTATGTATCTGGAACTGAAGAAGTTTACACCATTCATGTTTAAACACTGCCATCACAAATGATATTTCTGTTTCCCTCTGCTTGGTTTATTCACTACCCACAACATCAAGTGCACACCACCTTTTACTGGAAAATGCCATATGCTGCTTGCTTTATTACAGATTAAGTGATGTAAAAGGGAGTATATAATAAAGATCTATTTAGCAGAATACAATCAAGCTTTCATCTGTAAAAGTGTTAGTCTTTCAGAAACTTTGCGTATAAATTTCCATTTGCATGACAGGTGAAGCAATGTGGGTTTAATTACCTTAACAGTTGTGAAGTAGACTTCTCCACAGTGCTGATAAGCCACAAGGGTCTGTTCCTCTTGGTTCCGGGCTAGCCGGACAAACATCATCCAGTTTCCACAGTCTTCATTGGGAGTGTCCAGAAAATACTTCCCTCCATCTTTCAACACCTGACACAAAGGAAGAGGACAGGAGAAGGAACATGATAAAACAAAGCCCTGTACAGAGACACATAGTTTTCTTTAAATCAGAATAACGGTTATCAGTTATTTACTCTGTCTTGGTCATACGTCCTTTGAAATCATGGTTATTTTGAACTAGATCACTCCTAAAGAATACCGAGTGCAAAGGAAAGTGAAGAATGAATACCTGTTGAGCACCCAACTACTAAAATAACTGTACGCTTTTGTATTTCCAGTTTATATTTCATCATTTTGTGTTATATAAAGATAATATTAAAAGAACTAAGTGCAGGCGGGTAGAAAGATAAGCTTTATGCCTTAATGTACTTCCTGTGTACTTGATAATCTCAAACTTCAATACTGTATTCATGCTACATTTTAAGTGGAACAACTGAATAACTTGTGTAGTAAGTCCAAAGAGGTAACATATAATATAATGATATTTTAACAGTCTTCTCTTTTTTCCTTAACAATGTAAAAGTAAATACAAATGAACAATTGTGTCAGAAAGATCTTTTTCCTTTACTTCATTCTTTGAGACTGCTTTCCAAGACATTGCAACTCCAAGATAAATGCTCCCAACCTCATACAAGGCAATTGCTTTT
Organism: Agapornis roseicollis; assembly: GCA_002631895.1. Classification (NCBI taxonomy): domain Eukaryota; kingdom Metazoa; phylum Chordata; class Aves; order Psittaciformes; family Psittacidae; genus Agapornis; species Agapornis roseicollis. The sequence goes on along the minus strand of NDXB01015103.1, from coordinate 145,093 downwards.
CTGCAATATAGTCTTAAACATGGAATGCTGAAGCTGCACAATAGATGTCAGCACAGCACGTATCTGTTCTACCAACCATGTAACTGAGCAATTAATTGCAAAAAGCCCGGCTCTATTTCCATTGCTTCTGGGAACTGTTTTATCAAACTTCATCATGTGTTTGATGAAGACATCTGCCTGTTGGACAAGTCTGGTCACATACTCAAAATGCTGCTAGGGAGAATCAAGGCAGCCACTGCTGTGATATAGGAAAACTGAACTCTTCTGAAGAAACAGTCCATTCATCAGCCAGAGCTACGCTTATCACTGTATGCTTTTAAGCAAATGTGGCTGACTGATAGAGGATAGGGTGTGGTTTACAATGGCTTGGTGAAGAGGAAGGAACTGGGTGCTTAGCTCATCCATGCTTGCAAGCTGGTTAGAGAAGTACATTTGCTGCAGAAAGAGAAGCACTAGTTTCTGCTTGTTTAATTCCACATAAGAATCAAAGTGTCTCATAAAAAGAAGAGATGTATTTATGGAGAAGAACAAATCTTCTCTGGTGTTAACAAGCCATGAAAATTCCACAGAAGGATAGTGTTACTTTCCTGGAAGACCATTCACGTGACTTCCATGAGCAAATGAAGTTTACAGCAATTACTGAAGCTAATTACTTTTGCTCTCAAATGCAACTACGGAAGTATCTTTATATATGCCTTCCTCCACAACTCACAGTGTTTTCCAGTCCTCTGGAAGACAGCTCAAATGAAGGCATAAAGCATGTCACAGGACAGCTGCTGCTTGTCTCCCTCTCCTGAGGGAGTGAGAAGGCCCGATTCAAAATGCAGTCCTGATGGAGGCTGTGGCCTGACCACAGATTTGCTGTATGACAGAGAGGTGTGCCCAGGCATGATCCCATGCAACAGAATGCAAAGATGGGTCTAGAGGATTAAAATCAAATATCACTCCAAAGGAATTCATGTGGGAAAGCATGTATATGTACATGTGTCTAAGCTAGGTTGGTGCTGAGAGACCATAGTTTATGCTGGATAAAGCACAAACAACAGTGTCACTAGTCCAGATGAGATGATCAGTATCTGCGCATGCAACAGGGTATGGTACCAGCCCAAATAACAACCTAACTAAATAAACTGAGTTAGTGCATGGTGTGTCAAAGTTTATATATAATCACATCATTAAGAAGTGTTTCCCCATCCCTGCACTGTTCCTCCCTGTTAAGCAAGTGTCTTAGCACATATTTCTGTCACTATTGCTAACTCGGTGAATAAGCTTAACCCTCCCAGTTGTATGGTGTTAATCATAAATCCTATTTTTTTATATGGGTAGACAGTACTATCCTTGGATATTTTCAGTAGCCACACTCTGTGAATTATCAAGAGCTGTCAGACCAAGAGATAAATCACTCTGAAAGTGGCAAAACTAGAAAGCAAGAATGCAAACTTCTAGAAAACACAATATAAATTAACATTTTGGTACTTCAGGTTATGCTGTGCTGCCCAATAATGTGATTTGCATTCATATATACAGATCAGGAGTAAAATTAATTCACTAAATCAGACAGCAAACTGAATGGTTAAATGACAAGAATATGAACTGTTAAAGAAACATACACACTTTATAGTAAGTTTCTGGGATTTTACCTGCAGGACTAGCCTGCTGTCATCATAGCAGGTCAATTTTGTAGACAGTTGACCAACATAAGGACCAAACTGTGTTCTCTTCTGTATTACTTTCTTTGCAAATACTCCAAGGACTATGAATAAAAAAAAGATATATAAGTCTAATGTTAACATATAGATAATTATTTCTTGTATATTAACAGTTGTGAAAATGGAGATAAACACAATAGTGCAGAACACATGGATTCTTCTTCTAGACAAATAACCCAGATAAGTAACTCTAATGGAAAGAATATAAAACAGGATTTAAATATGCACAAAGCTTTTTTAAAATGGGCATTACACTGAATACAAAAGCACCTAAAATCATGACAGGATATTAAACTGAGTATGCAACATGAATGTGTTGATACTTCTCAATCTAAAAGCTGATGTTATCATTGCATTCTGTTTGTTGACATAATTTGAGGTTGTTCTCTCCCACTGTGAGTGGAGAGAATTTATAAAACACAACATTAGTTGTGTTAATCATTTGAGTTACATTATACCAGTGGTGTGACACTTGTCATTTTCCTTCTGAAACACAATCCAGGAACGACTAATTTTATACAAGATAGCTTTGGAAAATTTGCACACTAAAGATGTTGTTCCCATGTTCAAATGTGGACATTCAAATTGCCCTGCCCTCGGAAGGAAACAACAGTTGTTCTAGAATATGAACTGAAGATGGTGCAAAAGGTAAATTAACCTCCTGTGTTGTTTTGAGTTTGCAGGGGGTGGATGAGGGATGCTATTTACCATTTTGTTTCTGACATCTTATCGAATACTCTTTCCTGTTTTGCATGCTTTGGAAACAGAAAAAAAAAAAAAAGATAATGTAAAAGTGCATGCTATTATTAGACACAAATTCAACATTCATTAAACTTGTATTGACTGACAGAGCTAACTGCTCACAGCTAAATGTCACATCAGGTCTGGCTAATGTCCTACCATCAGTCTTCATCAGTGGACTGAAGTTACTAGAAATCAGTCATAAAAAAAACCAGTAGCTGAATGTGAGCTTTAGCTTTGCTCAGCTGAAAATAAAGTAGTCTTCATACTGTTAATACCCAGTGATTACGACTTGAGTTACTCATGAAAAAAGCCAGTGTTAGTCCTTTTGCCTCCTCTTTCTCAAATGTGGGAAAAAGAGCTAAAATACTTACTCTGCTGGTTTCCAGCTCGCAGCTCCAACACTCGCAAAGTGAGGTAATGAGGTAGGGTGAGACGGGCTCGGCTAGGAATAACCCTGTCTTTAGCCCTGATGAGTGGTCCGTGGAGTTTGCATTCTCCTATAAGGCTTTTACCGCAATCCTCACACCCTACAAATCCAGGAAAGGTAGCCTGTTAATAAATATGACATACTGCTCTCCAATGTAGCCTTTTCTAATTCTGTCAGCTTGAGAACATATCTGGAATTACCGGTGCTTTTCTTGACACCACTGTTCTACCTTAGGTAGTGAAAAGGCTATCTGCAATCCAAAACTGAACAAGGACACTTTGAAATACCACCTCCAGTTTGTGCATTCTCTTCTGTGCAAATTGGTGGGTCCTGACCTTCATAGATTTATATATGTTTATTTGGAAGTGTCACAAGCCATGCTTTTGAAGACTAGAATGGCAGCAAAGTTGGAGCTTGCAGCACACACACCTATAAACTGAGGTGCATACATTTATATAGAAATGAGAAGGGTAAAGTTGCAAGTAATACTAATAACCAAGGTAATTTACAGAGATACAGGGAGTCCAAGAAAGATCACTGTAACTTTGTGAGCCTTCACATACCATTCTCAACAGAAGACAAGAACCTCATTGTACCATGAAAAATGAGTACGATGAGTCTTACAGTGACAACTCAGTTGATAATCATGCAAGGGCAGCCTTCTCATAGACTATGCTGCCTGTGGAAGTAAGCAGAAGGGGCATGCCGCATCTCCCAGTCACTGGCTTGCAATAATGACATCTGCAGGCTGAACACACGAACCATCCAGAGAAGTTGTTAATGAGAAATACATGTCTGCAAACTGACTTTCCCCCAGCACAGTGAGGTATTTTTGGTTCACTGTAGCTCAAAGTGGTTGCCAGGGAAACTCACACAGAGCAGCAACACAACTGAGCAATGAGACTCTCCAGCAGAAGGTCATCCTGGCACTGGTGTCACACAGGGCGATGGGAAAAAGGGGACTTCTTGCACAAAACCTTTTTATAGACAGTAGAAACCAAACCAGCGAGCCAACAACACTTCACGACTGAATTAAAAGGAACAGCTGATATTGGTCATCCATGACTACCTCATTTTGTTTTACTTCTGAAAACTCTGCTGAGCAAGTCTATTCAGTAAGCGACAGTAAAGAGCAGAGATGGGGAGCCAGAACAGCCCATGAGAGTCCAAGGGAGCCATGGGACACTAGCAGAGATTGCAGAAGGAGAGATTAGGCTTCACCTCAGACAGGGGCTTGTAGCTAAAGAGAGGTCAAGAGAAGTGTAAGGGCTCACGCGATACTGCCTAGAGAGACACTGAAGATGGTCTTCGAGAAAGGACAGTAGCACCACAAATGCCATATTCAGGGTAGCTCAAAAAGGCTTCAGTTTGTAAACACAAGTAGGCACTTGACTAAATTACATGCCTCAAGAGCCTAGTCCAAAATCTCCCCAAATAAGCTTCAAGTGTTCCTACTGAGTGCTCTGGGCTCTCCATCAACTCTAAATGAGGAGGAAGCCTTGCATGTTGGTCTGGCTGCAGGCACTGCAGCAGTCCATAGTTTTCAATTTGGGAACCATGTAATAGTTTTATTTTGCCATGGCTCCCAGACTGCACACCTGCGCTATGAACAGCTGAAATACATGGTTTTTTACTAGTGCTACAGATAAAGAACATAAGCACTCTAAAGCTATCACTATACGCAAAAAATAAATGATACGGCTGCAAGGCAGATTCTTCTTATTACACACTGGTTTATGTACCTGAAAGTCCTCTACAGCAAGACTGCAAGAAAAGAAAAAACATTCTCGGAGATCTAACTTAACTGACTTTTAAATAAATTCCATCAATCTGTGTCTTCTGAGGGCAACAAAATTATGATGGTTTCCTGAGCTTACCTAGAATAATAGCGACTTTGTCTCAAGTCAAACAGCTCCAGCTTGGAGAGTTGTTGTATGCAAACTGCTGAAAAACATTACCAAAAGTAAAATGTAGACAAAGAACCGCTGTTCAAGAGAGGATGTATCTAATCAGAAAGTACACGACCTTATCAATCCATGCCATGCCTCTGTGATTCATCACTACCAAGCTCCTGAGCAAACCTTCCAGCCGCCCTGGGGTGGAAGCTCACTGAAAGGCTGGAAACGGAAAGCAAGGAAAAAGGGTCTCCCTTGAACTGGCCTCCAAATTAGGCACTCACGCCCCACCAGCTAACCCACCTTGTACCTCCAGAGCCAAGATGTAAGGTCTGAAATGATTCATGCGGTTTAGATGCTTGGGAGGAACTCCATTAATTAAGGATTGCTTTACATCTAAATGGTGCCGAGCAAGCTACTGAGCTTAGTGGCCACAGAGATGACTCTCCAGGAGGCACACTTAACTTGCCTGAGGAAGCCATCAGCTAGCACTGAATGAAAAGAGCTGGAAGTGGTTTTTCTAGCAGTTTGCTAGTCCAGCTTGGGATTCTGATCTGTATCACTGTGAGGCACCTTGAAATATCCAGAGCTGCCCAAGGCTTGGTCTGGGATTTTCTATGTTTCATTACATGTGATGTGAAGATAACTAGCTATTTAACAGGCATCCCAGAATTACATTTCTATCTCCACACCAGCATGTTAATATCTCTGACTCTGAATTTACTTCACCCTGAACATTGCCAGGTGTAACAGAAGCACAGGATAGTTATCGTAAAGGATAACTTCAGGGACTACCTAGGGGAATGGGGGTCTTTGTAATTTCTTCCCCATGAACTAACAGAAAACTGTCAAGTTCACATTCTTCCTTAGAGGCAATTACAGACCAAGTCATGATCCTTTGCATTTGAATGTTAAACTACAGATGCCATTGGTGTAGAAAGTATGCATTATCATAGCTGCAGCATGGCACTGGTTTGCTAAGCTCACATAGATTTTATGTCCCCTTTTAACTTGGCTCTTAAGCAAAATGTAATTTTTTCAACAGCCTTAGAACATACTCTAACCTGTTTTAACACACAGGGTATCCAGCTATGGAAACAACACACACTTGGTTGTATTAGCACTAGGAATTAAATACACTTGGTTAGAAAAATCACCTGTGAAGGTTTTTTTTCTGCTTTTTGTGGATGCTTTTACAGATTCCTTGCTTCCTTAAACTGCATTTACACAAGCAAAATTAACGGATTCAATATCACATTTACAGGAATACTTGATAATGTGCGAACATGTAAGAAAAACTAAAACTGCCCCCATTTCTCTGCTTTGCTGTGATTTAGATAAGCAGGTAACAAAAAGAAAAAAAATGAGATTCACAGGGGTTACAAGCTGATAGAAACCAGATTGTGTCATTTACTGTATCTTCAAAGCAGCAGTGCTATATTGTCCCCTAGAAGGTATTTCTTCATACTTACTCTGTCTTTGCAATGATTCTGAAAAAGTTCCAAATAATGCTTTTTTTATCTACCTGCAGATAAAACTACACAAGTTAACAGCTCTTGTAGCTGGTAAGATTCTTATTTTGCTGAATTCCACCACAGCACTGGGGAGGCACACATACAGAAGAGCCCAGCACAGGTACAGGTCGAGATTCCAACCAGGTTGCAGGTGTGCAACCACCACTTTATTGCATGGACAAGGTGCTCATGCCCTGCAAACAGGCTAAGAGAAGGGTACATCTCTTGTACGTCCCAGCTTGTTACCCCTGCTCATGCCCTGCTGGACAGGCTAAGAGAAGGGTACATGTCCTGTATGTCCCCAGCCTAGTACTCCTGCACCTGAATGCATCTGCTCCTACTTCTGCCCAGCCAGAGGGAGGCATGGCTGGCAGCCGTGCTTTTCCCCTGCAGTTTGGGTCACCGGAAAAATTACACCCTGCTGCCTGCAGGATGCACTCCCACCACATGGGCTGACCAAAACAGTCATCAACATTCCCGGGGACAAGAATGGGCTGTGAGTGTGGCTCACCTGTACCGTCCTCACTATGCTGGTGCTTCCCCCCCAGTCCAGGTCTAGGTCTCGGTGACAGCTCTCCTTTGCTGCAGACTACAGCTTGCCTCCTCCTCCAGCTGGCTCTGGGGCCAGCCACGCTGCATGGAGATAAGCTCCCGTGGCCAGCAGTAGCCAAGCTTGTGCGGCAGCTCGGGCAGGCTGGACTTGAGTACAGCTAACAAAGTCACGTTTCCAAAACAGCAGCACGGCCGGAGCACAGTGCCACCCCACAGGGACAAGCCTAGCGCTGGGGAGAGCTCGTTAGCGTGGGCAAGGAGCCACAGGCTGCGGTTAAACAAAGTCCAGCTGCAGAGATAACAGGAGCTATACATAGCCATACTAGGAACTGCAATCACTGTCATGATAGCTAGAACATACCACCAGCTCCTCGACCAATCCGTGGCAGTACACCACTTTTCAAAACCCGGTAGATGCCTGTCAAGCAGTTCTGCATTTTCTCCAGCCTCTACTTTCAAGCAAGACTTACAGCACCTGAACACTTCAGTGGCCAACAAGATGCCTGCAGTACAATTTATGTAGCCTGTGAAGGCAGAGTTAAATCATTCCTTTTAAAACAGCCACTTCAAGGAGAGTTGCCCAGCAAGAAATGATTGTTGGCTGAGCAGCACTCAACATTTGCTGTGCTGTTTTGCAGCACTGGAATTAGATCCCATGCACAGTGGGAACAAAGATTGGTGCACACAGCAGTTCAAATCCTAGCCTAATTACAATCATAAGATTTGCATAGAAAACAACAGTAATTTATCCCAGAGTAAAACTGTACTGCTCCATTAGCTTTGTTCAACTTTCATGTAGAGGAATGCTGCAAAAATACCTTGTGGATATTTTCTATCTAAAATATGTTGCATGTGCACTACACCAGCCTGTTCTTACACAAAGATACATGAGGTCTTCCTGCCCTGTGATTTGCTCTGTAGCACTTCTGCTTGAAAACCTTGTTCTACAATATAATTTATTAGGCAAAAAATCTGAAGTACTCAATTAGCAAACAGTTAATCCCAAGTTATTTTCCCATTACTGTGGGCCACTGCCACATTTCCTCTGTAAAAAATGTTTATTAAAAGCCTTATGTGTCCCAAGTTTGATGTGCAAAGTGCATTTACAAAGAGGCTGAAGCTCTTAACTGATTCATAATTCATCCTATTCATATTATAGCAAACCAGAACTTGTTATAATTAGCAGACTTCAGAGTAATTGTATTCAAATCTCATTAGCTTCTGATATTTTGTCATGCTCAATTTTCTACTCACTGATCTTCACTTTTTAACTGCAATAAATGATCCCATGTCCAACACAAAAATAGATGAACATCTCCTTTTCATGTCTCTTCTATCTCATACAACAAAACCTTGTATTAGCAGAGGGTTACAACTGCTCAGCTATGTGTATAAAAGAAAAGAATAGATCAGGAAACCACACTACAGGTTGATTTTTCAGTCATAACTGCTCACATGAGCAATGAATGAAAACTTGCACTTTCATGTACCACATAGCATATTATTTGCGAAGCATGTATTGTATCTTCCACACCCAAAATAACACATACATCCCTAAACCAAAAAGGGTAAAAAAAAAAACAAAAGGGGGGGGGGG